>JAXIVH010000005.1:13694530-13732030 GCA_036785325.1 Urophycis tenuis | reverse complement strand
GAATCTTGCACGTAGACTGTGGAAATTTGGGTTTCGAACCCAGAATTTTTTGGCTGGGAGTCAAACCCCCAAACCACTAAACTACTACTCTGCCTTCTGACTACTGCACACTACATCATCATCTCCACTGTGATGCCAGGGATGAACATCACAGAGGGAGTGAACTACACACTATGAACATCACAGAGGGAGTGAACTACACACTGATCCAGAGATGAACATCACAGAGGGAGTGAACTACACACTAATCCAGAGATGAACATCACAGAGGGAGTGAACTACACACTATGAACATCACGGAGGGAGTGAACTACACACTAATCCAGAGATGTACATCACAGAGGGAGTGAACTACACACTAATCCAGGGATAAACATCACAGAGGGAGTGAACTACACACTGATCCTGGGCGCCTCCATGCACAACTCCTTCTCTATGATCATGTGAGAATTCAATATTGTTACATTTCAGAAACAATTTGTCAACAGCCTTTTCATGTCCAGTGACCAATCATTTAATTTTACTCAGACACAGCAATAAACCAGCATGTTTGTGAAAGCAAATGAAATGAATGCATTTTCTTCACTCCTGAATTATAAAGGCGTTCTTTTGGAACGCAAAAAATGAACAGAACACACACGCTTGTTCAGTGTTCATTTCATTTGCACAAGTCCAACATCAGATTGAATGTTGATACAGAAAAAATCTAAATTCTAATCAATACTAGGGCAACACCACGGACCCCCATGTGTTTCACTGCACACATACACCCACCCACCCACCTACCCACCCACCCACACACCCCCCCCCCCACACACACACACACCCCCCCCCCCCCCCCCCCCACACACACACACACACACACACACACACACACACACACACACACACACACACACACACACACACACACACACACACACACACACACACACACAATGGTAACTACCCCAGTGTTTTCTATAGAGCCTCATTACCCAGGAGGACGTATAGCTCTGTGTGCCCTCTAAAGAACATACACAGCCCATTATGGACCCCATCATTCAGGGGAGAGTGTGTTGAACCCCCTGAGGACAGCCTAAGTGTGTGCACGTGGTGGGCCCATAAAGATGGCCTCCGTGCGATGCGGTGCTGGATGGGTGAGACCTATAAAGTGTTGCCGCTTCAGTTTCCCTTTTCCCCGGCTGTCATCCTGCGAGCCCATGAGGTTGATTCGGTCATAAAGCAGACTGTTCACGGGCATAGAGGTCCCTTTATGTTCCTTGTGTGTGTGTGTGTGTGTGTGTGTGTGTGTGCTGTATGTCTCCCATATCACTTGTGTGTTTGGGGTTTATGTATGTGAATGTGTATTTTGGGGTGTTTTCTGTATAATAGAATGCATGAGAAAGAGTATTGATGTAATAATACAAATGTGTGTGTAATTATTTGTCAATGTGCATTTGTGTGTGTGCGTGGTGTGGTGTGGTTGTATATGTGGTTGCGTGTACGTATATCTGCATGTGTGTCTGTGTGTGTGTGCGTGCATGAGTGTGTGTGTATGTGTGTGTGTGTGTGTGTGTGTGTGTGTGTGCACGAGTGCGTTTGTGTGTGTGTGTGTGTGTTTGTGTGTGTCTGTATGTGTTTGTCTGTGTGTGTGTGTGTGTGTGTTCATGCGTTTGTGTGTGTCTGTGTGTGTGTGTGCATGTGTGTGTGTATGTCTGCATGTGTGTGTGTGCATGTGTGTGTGTGTGTGTGTGGTTCTCCCGTGCTCCAGGAGAGTAGTATATGGAGAATGTGTGTGGCCACGGGGCCAGCAGACGAGGGCCGGGGCCCACATGTGTCTGATAGCGGTGGCCCAACGCAGGACAAAGAGGCCAGTGTGGAGCGAGGCCACAACACAGTGGAGTTACACAGGTACTAGCACACACCGACACCTCTGTCCCGACGCCAGCCCCGTCACGAGGCTGGCCATTATGTACTCTGCTCTAATGAACTAGTGCCTTTTTGTTAATTTCCCTTCACATACTTTTTTTTTATGGCAGTACACATTTATAACTCTGACTTAGTTTGTGCTGCTTTTTTTTTTTTTTCATTCATTCATTCTCTACTACCGGTGTATTTTCCATGTCTATTATTATACTTCTCTGTCCACACAGTGGAGAGGCTCTTTTATAAAACTGCGTTGAATGCAGTGTAGTAAACAATGACAAACAATAACAAACAAACAAACCTGATCCTGCCTCCCTCACCTCACCTCACCCCCCCCCATCTGTCATCCGCTAAGGTAAACAACGCAAGGTATAACGTCAGTCTCAGACTCTGTGCTCAGCGCTGCTGGTTCTGAGTTCTGGTGCTGCTGGTTCTGAATTCTGGTGCTGCTGGTTCTGAGTTCTGGCACTACTGGTTCTGAGTTCTGGCGCTGCTGGTTCTGAGTTCTGGCACTACTGGTTCTGAGTTCTGGCGCTGGTGGTTCTGAGTTCTGGTGCTGGTGCCGGTGCAGACCCGGTGTGATAAACCCGAGTGTGATAACGGTTCCTGCTGGACGTATGTTCCTCCCCTACAGAGGCTGCTACACCCAGAGGCCCGACAAGCTGCCCCCTTTTAACGGACGGGGTGTGAACGGCCGCGCTGGGCTGGAGGGGGAGGGGCGTGGCCCGCCTGGCGCCGTGCACCACAGCGGTCAAACCCAAGCTGAGGTAACCGCCATCATCACGTGGATGCTGCACTCAAAACATTGCTCGTCGTGTTTTCCTTGAAATTCCTTTTGAAATGTACGACGAGGCTTTGTACTTTTCAATACAGGATTTGAATAGAGGGTGTGAATCTATTTTAACACTACACTCCACCTTTAATTACACTCAGCCACCAACAACCAGCAGCACGGTCACAATGTGGCTTTCATCTGACAAAGCCGACTGTGCGAACTGATAATATTAACACAGAAGCCGCGTTATGAATAACTAAACTCCAGCCCTCGCTGCAGCAGTGTTATGCCTGTGTGGGCATTCAGGAATTTTTCACATGCTGTCACCAAATTCCCAGCCGGCCCACTACTACCACAAGCTATCAGCATGCAGAATGGACCTAAGGCAACGGGCTGGTCAGTGCACACATGTGATGTCAGCTGCCTGGGCCACAACTGGAGAAACAGAGAAGTGAAGAGAGAGAGAGAGAGAGAGAGAGACAGACACAGAGAGGAAGAGACAAGAGAGAAACAGGGAGAGGAAGAGAACGAGTGAGAACGAGACAGGAAGAGAGAGAGAGAGAGAGAGAGAGAGAGAGAGAGAGAGAGGAAAAGAAACCTAGATTTAAATGGGATCATGTGAGCTCAGCTGATTCTCTTTTCCACAAGAATCATTGCAATTCTCTAAGTTATTCTCATTGTGCATTTATATGGCAAAAAACAAATGTATTTAATTTCTATTTCTATTGTTATATTTATTTAATTTATTTAAAACGTATTCCTGGAATGGTGGCAATGGGATCAATCAGGCTTCATCACCCCACTCTAAAAGATCTAGTTTCCTATAATGCACAACTGGATACAAAGTATGACTGTGTACATTCACATTTACTCTGTACAAGTAGTGAAGTACGGCTTTGTGACTGTGAAACGTGAACAGCAACCTCAGAGGCAGCAATAGGATGAGGGAGGATTCTGGGCCAGGGTCATTATTTAATAATTAAGGCCAAATTATACTTCTGCAGCGGAGGGCTGCATGACGCTGTACACTGCGGCTCTCCACGCCAGCGTTTGCAGTTCTGCATCTGGGATCCTGTGAGTGCAGTTTGCCAAAGGTCACCAAAACAAAACATCAAACCTAGCAATTGGAATGCTTGAGACTTGTTCCGGTGACTCGCTTACTGTACTAACAGCAATGAAGTGTTTCACCTTCTTCTGACAAATGTACTTATTGTAAGTCGCGTTGGATAAAAGCGTCTATACTAAATGCCCTAAATGTAAATGTAAATGTAAAAACATCACCAAATCAGTTGACATTCTGCCCTTTGGGAAGCACGTGAAAGCCATGCGCCGTACAAATGAACACGCGTGCAAATCCCCTCAAAGCCCGTCGATCACAATACGACCTGACAAACCGAGCGGGGAAGCGACGGCTGACAGTTCTGCACCGCCAGCATTCTGTCCTCATCCCCACCGGGCGTACGTACGGACGGACGGACGGACGGACAGGCGGACGTCGGCCATCATCTCCACGTCGGGAGGTCGTCAGTTCAAACGTCTCTTCCTGCAGCCCATTAGCGTCTCGCTGCGATGTGTTGCACAGGAAGCCGCGGCGGCGCCAGAGTCTCACCGCGGCTCCTGTCTGACCGGCGGACCGCCGCCGTGCCCGGCGTCTGCCTCCCCGTCCGACTCCTCCGCCGAGCCCAGCTACACAGACAGCGACTTTGTGTCTTCCAGCAGCCACCACCTGAAGGTAGCGTTTCCATCTCTGCTATCCGCCTGCCAGCCGTCTCTAATATCCTCCGTTTCATCCTTTGTTGTTGTTGCTGTTGTTTTTTTTTTCTCCGTCCCAGCCTTTGTGGCCGTACTCTCTTCCGGTATATATACTCAGGAAGATGGTATTAAGTGTCCGGCCGCTGCCAGAAGATGCAGCTCTGATTTAGCTCAAGGGTTCCAACCCCGCGGGGAGGGAGCGACGATGTTTTGTACACAGTGATGATGAGACGACGGGCTGTTGTGCCTGCACATGAATCACTGGACTAAACGAGATACTGAAACAAAAATGAATTTGGGCAGCAGATGATGTGATTGTGGCTGTGTGCACATACACAGCGTGTGTGTCTGCGATGCGGGTGCATGTATGTACTTGAATAGGTGTGTGTGTGTGTGTGTGTGTGTGTGTGTGTGTGTGTGTAGCTGGCCATCCCCGAGGTGAATGAGGAGAGGGTCTGGGAGACGGAGGAGACAGAGGAGCCGAGGGCTGCGGACCCCGCTGACTGCAACCGGACACGCGCCAGCTCTACAAGTAACAGCCTGAGAGCTAGCAGCCCATCCATCTATGCATTCACACATACAGCAGCAACACACACATATACACACACACATATACACGCACACGCACATGCACACACACCACACACACACACACACACATACACACACACACACATACACACACACACACACAAGAGTGTCTGGGCATAACACATACACGCACGCACCGGCACATATACACACACACACACGCACACACACACACACACACACACACACACACACACACACACACACACACACACACACACACACACACACACACACACACAAGAGTGTCTGGGCATAACACATACACGCACGCACAGGCGCATACACACACACACACACACACACACACACACACACACTAATAGACAAGGTTTTTCTTATTGAATTTGCTCCTGGTTCTCGGAAGCAGCAGGACATTTATGAATGTGAATCCAGGACTGGTCTCTCTATCAACCCATCCTGTCTGTAACTGTGTTCACGGAGGGCCACGACCTCAACATAATGTAGGAGCAAACCATATATTACACTTATATCACATTACCAATACGAACAACCCTCATATCTATAATGCAGCAATCTGTGTGTATCTGTATGTACACATCGTTATTGTTATCATATAGTTTTTAATGCAATAAGGCTACAGCAGCATACACCTTCATAAATACACTTAAAGTAGACATTAAACGTTATGGCCCTACCACCGCAAACCACTTTAAACTGGTGACGTCATCACCAGTGCAGTTTCTGTCAACATAATAGCCCATCCAGGATATGCTCCATAACACTGAAGCTGCCTCATAATAAGGAGTTACTGAGTGGGTTTAAAATACTTGATGATACCGTGGCTCACATTTAGGCGTTCATCCTTACTGGATCGGAGACCTGGACGCCATCATCATGAGAGCCCCGGATCTCTATGGCGACCACCCTAACAGAAACAGTGGTTTCTACGGCAACCGGAAGTCTTTGTCTCAGCAGCTGGACATCCCCCATGCCACCATGCAGGTATGCTAACATCGTGCGGGACTGTTGATCCATGACAACAAAAACATTGTTGCAAAGTCAATGGTGTTTAGAAAAGTATCAACAATTAGACTGAATATGAATGCCGAAATAGACCAATGCCAGAATAAACCAAAGAAAAAATACGGTGAAAAATAACTAAATATTCAACATACCTGCCGCTATGTGTGTGTGTCGTCTGCAGCCCGTGCACAGGGCCTCGCGGTCCCTCAGTTCAGCCCTGCTGGTGCAGCACTCCTGCAGCAATGTCCAGGCCTTCGTCATCTGCAACGTGGTCCTCATGAAGGGCCAGGGCAAGGTGAGGGAGCCAGGGAGCACAGCCTCAGGGTAGGGGAGTGGAGAGGAGAGTTATGTGACTGCATGGTTCCATTTACCCCTACTGTCCACATCCTAATCTGCAGGCATCCTTGAGAGGATGCCTATCTTAAGCAAGGGGTGCGAGGGGGACTCTGTTCCCCTGCCCCATTTCCTGTGGCCCTGACCCCTACCTGCACCTTAAAGACGTGTATCTGAATTCAGTTTGGGGAAAGGCATCTGCTGAATGACCGAATAGCATAGTGAATAGTGAAAATGAGCCAAAAGATAACCTAATTTGGACTCATTTCAATATGTTGTCTCATTGACATGGACACCACCGTCTCTGTTTAACCAAGACATATGTGCTTAATCCGACTGGCTCAAATTGGTTCCAGTGACATCATCTGGTACCAATTGGAGCCAAACGGATATGGCTATTGCAAGGCTTGTGGTCGGAGCTTTCCCTCTAGCTTCACTCTACTTCCCTTCAGTGCTTTGCTTCTCAATTATGAAGCGTGCGGCCCGTCCCGCTGATTGTACCCTCCTTGTTGTTGTCCAGGGCCTTGGCTTCAGCATCGTGGGAGGACAGGACAGCATGTATGGGCCTATGGGGATCTACGTGAAGACCATCTTCCCTGGAGGAGCTGCAGCAGCCGATGGACGACTGCAGGAAGGTGAGGGACCAGGGAATCTGGTAACATTTGCTTGGGGGGAAAATAATACACAGATGATGTTGGACATACAGTATACAAGATATAAAATATATAAAAGTAAAACCTTTGCAAACCCCCTCACACCTCCTGTCAGCATTAAGTCCTCTGATTTGGAAACCATTATCATTTCGCTTTATGAGATTGTATTAATTATGTAAATGAATAAAACCAGTACCATGATTTACACAAAGGCATCTTCTTGTGTGTGTGTGTTTCTGTGTGTGTGTCTGTGTTTGCGTAGGCGATGAGATCCTGGAGCTGAATGGAGAGCCACTGCAGGGTCTGACTCATGATGAGGCACTACAGAGGTTCAAAGTAAAGTCTTTGCTCGCAAACCAATCAGTTTATGTGGTTTTATTAGTGTTTATTCTTACTGTGGTATTTTATAACTACAGCTGTAAGCCTAGCATTTCAAAGTGAGGACTGTCTCGCCTCAAACACATGGGGTTTGGAACTATACACACTTTTCGGTTTACCAAAAGCCACAAGGGATGCTTTTCACCCTTTGACAACGTCAACCAGTGATTCATTTGAAAAGATGTACAGGAAAACAACAGCAGTTCACGCTGCAAAAATTTTAACTATTGGAAGTCTTCACTCTTCACCATGTACTTTTCCGCCTTGTTTCGATCCAATTTCAGACAACATTATATGTATGTGATATATAACAAACATTTCTAAACTGGTAGACTTCTGGATAGACCTGGATAGACCTCCCCAACACATCGGCCAGAGGTTAAAGGTGCAGTTTGTAGGTTTTAGTGGCATCTTGTGGTGAGATTGCAGATTGCAACCAACTGAATATCCCCTCCCCCTCCCTTTCCAATGACTATGGTGGCCTCTACTGGCCTGTATTGTGTAAGGTGCCAGTCGGAAATTAAGTCATATGACATCAAATGACAGCATTGAGTAGCCAAGTGTCAGATGATTAGGTTCCTTGATAGATTTCTACTTTTTTTTTAAATTTATCTAGTTTTGAAAACAATAAGTCAAAGCTTACAAGTAAGATAGCGGGGATTCCATGTTGAAAACACATCACCTAGGAGTTTATAACACAGAAGTAGAAGTATCAGTGAGGAGTAAGTAAGAAGTAACACATTCTACATTTTCACATTTTCATATCTTGTTTACACTTACATTGTGTGCATATACAGTATATATAGTTCTGTACATAATTATTATTGCCATTACCTCTGTTGTTGCACTACCTCCAGGATTAATATAGAACATATTAAATAATTAATTCATATTATTAATTAATATTTGCTCTCTCTCTCTCTCTCTCTCTCTCTCTCACCCCCCCCCCCCCAGCAAATCAGGAAGGGTCTGTTGACGCTGGCCGTGCGCACCAGCCTGCGGGTGGGGGCTCTGTGTGGCGGCGGGGGCCAGGCGGCGGGGGTCCGGGCGGCGGGGGGTCCTGTGGCCCAGCTGTGCCGCTCCCGCTCCCTGGGCGGCTCCACCACGGGGATGACCCGGGTCAGCGCCGACCTGGGCGACCACTACAGCTACCTGACGGGCGCGGCCGTGCCGGCGGCGGCGGGCCCGCAGGCCAAGCCCCAGGACCGCGTGGTGATGGAGATGGTCCTGCAGAAAGGTCAGTGGAGGTCTGGGGGAGGGCGGGTGGGGGGGGGGGGGGGGGGGGGGGGGGGGGGTGAGACCTGCAGGGACTGCGGTGGGGAGACGGGCGATGAATGACGCATGTGTGAGCTTGAGCTGCAGCCCAGAGGGATCTGTCAAGTCAGGGTATGAATATTTGAAGAGAGATATTTACAGCAGGCATGCCACATAACACAGCAGGTGAAAGGGCAGCGCTTTTACTCACCGTCTGGCCGCCTTGCTCGGGTCCCCCTGTGCGTTCTGTGTGAATTGTCTCGCGGTGCTTCAATTACCCTGTGAGTGCGTGAGCGCGCGCGCGTGTGTGTGTGTGTGTGTGTATGTGTGAGACGTGGTGGACCAGCATCTCAGGTGTCTTTTCTGTGTTCCGACCATCATCAAGGTGGAGAGTCCCAGCTCCCACCTCTTTTTGTTGTCATGTTAATTTTGATACATGCATTCAAAAGGTGTATCACTTTGAGAGCAACCCCGACACACACTGTGTGTGTGTGTGTGTGTGTGTGTCTGTGCGTGCGTGTGTGTGTTACTGCACCAGAGGCCGGCGTGGGCCTGGGCATCGGGTTGTGTTGTGTCCCCTCTGGAGAAGGCTGCCCTGGGATCTACATCCACACCCTGTCCCCTGGCTCCGTGGCTCACATGGACGGCAGACTCAGGTGAGGAGCTGAGGAGTCCTCGCTGTATCGTTCACGACGTGCTCATGACGTTAGCTATAGGCATGCATACACTCATGCGTATATTGACACCAATATCATCAACCACCATCACTTACCAATCTCATCACTCATCCATTACCCCCATCTCTACAAACACAACCACCGTCATTATCACCTGCACCCCTGCGAACACCTCCACCAAATCTACCCCCGCCTCACTGCCACATACCCCCCCCCCCCCAGGTGTGGAGATGAGATCATGGAGATCAATGAAACGGTGGTGTACAGCATGGCCCTGAACGACGTGTACTCGGTCCTGAGCAGGTGTTCCCCAGGCCCAGTGCAGATCATCATCAGCAGGCACCCTGACCCCAAGGTACAGTAGGCATGTGTTGGTGAGGGGGGGTGAGTGTGTAGAAGGGGAGTTAACCAATGAAGTTGAGGTCCGGGGTGACCAGGCTCAGCCACTACGTGCCCATTACAAAACCATTAGGGTAAAATGCAACACTCATTACTCTGTGTGTATTTAGGAGGCCTGAACAGCCGTGAATACCCCAAGACTAATTTAGAAGCTGCACGGCGGGGATCTAATGGGTTCTTTGTGGACATGATGTGCTCTCATGCCTGTTTGTTCGCATTGTGTCCGTCCCTCAGGTGTCAGAGTTGCAGCTGAACAACGCCATCGCCCAGGCCGTGGTGAACACCAAGCTGAGGAGAGACAAGAGCCAGTGGAGTGTTGAAGGTACACCACAAGGTTTCAACTGTTCTACCACGGCAGAGGGACAAACACAGACAACGGTTCCCTTCTGTCCTTACATGTTTTACCCTGGATTATACAAGATCAATGTGAAATGGCACATCTTGATCAAATCAACACATGTCAAACAGTGTGTCTTAGTTTATCTCCAAAACGTTTCCAAATAAGACTTGCAACAGGAAAAAGAGGAGGCATTTTGAAATCCAGGCTTTCAAGATGGCATTTTCCATTCCTCTGCCTCTCTTGAATCTGCCCTCCCAATCCTCCCACAGGTGTACGGAGGCTTGATTCCTACCCCCAGATCCGCCACAAGGCCCAGAAGACCATGACCCGCTCCCGCAGTGATAGCACCAACAACCACCACCACCACCACCACCACCACCACCTCCATCACCACAACAACAACAACCATCGGGGTGTCAACATCACCCTCCAGAACCTTCAGAACGCCTACCACAACCCGCCCACTCGACTACACAGCCTCGACACGCCAACGGTAACTCAAGACTTAATAACAATCACAATCATAATCATAGTTACATAGAGCTGTAACGTGAAGTCAACAAATTAATTTAAAAATCTTCCGGAAGAGACTCAAGACTCACTTATTCAGAGTTCTCCTGAACCCTGCATGACATCCATCCTCTACCGACCCCCAACCCCCCCCCCCCCCCCCATGCTCTTGTATGTTGTACTGCTTGGCACTTAACTGTTCTTTGTAACTTGGGACTTATATGTACGATATGTATATATAAGATATGGGTGTATACTAGCAATGGTTAGCCTAGCAATTGAAACGCTTGAAACGTGATGACTTTCTTATTGTATTAACAGCGATGAAACGTTTCACCTTCTTCTGACAAATGTACTTTTTGTAAATTGCGTTGGATTAAAGCGTCTGCTAAGTGCCCTAAATGTAAATGAAAATATAATTCAAAACAAATTATATAAACTGAGAAAAAAGTCAGTCAACACTTTGAAAGAGTAATAAAGTGTCAGCATAAGCGGAACATGAAATGTATGTTCACGTCTGTGTGCTTGTTGCACACATCCCCTCTAACCAAACCAAAAGGTCTCCCCACAGTCTGTAAATGCGTATCAATTCATTCCCATGGCGTCTCCTCCCAGTCTGTGTCGGAGCCCTGGGCTGACAACAGGCTATCGGTGCCTCTGTATTGCGATGAGGACTACAACGTCCCTTACAACTCTGCCGCCGCCGCCATCCGCCCCGGACAACAGGCCCTCAGTGTGTCGAGCAGGGGCAGCAAGGTAACGGCGCTGGATTACAAACCAGCATGCTGAGCACGTTGGTGCTCCAGTAAGAGATTAGAGGATTATCTTATCGGGAGGGCAGGGTGGTGCATTGGCAAGGCGCTAGCGCTAGCAAACCTCTCGGGTGAGTTCCGACTCACAGCCGAAAGGTTACTGGGCTTGATCCCCGATGTCTGCGGTCCATCCTTTAGCCGCCCGTATAAGGGAGGCCCGTTTCCCTACCTGCTCCTTCATTAAACGTGTGTTTCTATTTGGATACAAGCAATGGGAAGACTAGCGTGTTAACACTGTGGGGGTCTTGGGCTGCTGCCGTGTGTTCAGTCCAAGAGCAGGCAGCATGTTCCCCCCAGGCGGTACTGCCGGGCCCCGGACGTGACCAGCGAGGAGGGCTACGCCGGGGACTCCAGTGGCTCCAGCCGGGGCTCCCCGGTCAAGGAGAAGGTGCCGTCTCTCTCGGCCGCCAACAGATGCCAGGTGCACAGTGAGAAAACACAGCCCTGCACGACCCTCAACAGCTTAGAACATACGTGTGATTTTTTTAACTCTCAGTCATGTTTGGTGTGAATTCTTAACAAAGATATGACGCAATTAGTTGTCTTTTTTTAATTTACGTTTGTTATGGGCGGTGCAACCGAACTGGTGAAATAATGCTGACTGCATACTGTGCTGGTTGTTTACCATAAAAGGTAGCTGAGTGTGCAGTGACACCATCAAGGATGTGGCATTGTCTCTCAGTGTGCATGCAATTCCGTCTCTCTCTGGGGTTGTTCCCTTTCTGCGAACTATAACTGTCAACTGCCATGCTCGTCGACAGAACAGAGATGCATCTGTCATGGCGACACAACTGCTCTGTGACCAATTCCTCTTTAATGCTGCCGTTCAGTGCCTAAAAACTGACCCCAAAACTGTCCTTCCAATGTCTGCAGTTCTTCAGCAGTGTATACAAGGCCTTGAGAAAGATCCTGCGCTTGATCTTTAGAAGTGTATGTAACGTGAACTTTCTCTACTCTGTGACCTCTGCTAAAAGCATGACGCTGTGTGTGGAAGGTTGCTTTGGTCTTGTGAACCTTTTAGTTCTTTCTTTTGAAAACTGCACACTTTTTCAGTTTGACTTGTCTCACAGTAAGTCTGACCTATATGAACATATAATGTAAATAATAAAGTATCAAAAAGTATCCAAAAGCTATGGATTGCAAAGGCTGCTATATCTGCTAGAGCAACATCCTTTGAAATCATAACTCACACCTCATACCAACACTACGAGTCAACTATGGCAGCTACTTCAGCTATTTCAGCGTGATAAGTGTTGCACACTGAATAGTGTGTCAATCACAATTTCTTTTAATGCATTTTCCCGTAATGGCCCATTTCCCATTATGGTTAAATGTTTTCCTTGTGCATATATGAACATCTGTACATGCTTGTGCATTCATGTCTGTGCATGTGTGTGCCTGTGCATCTCCAAAGTGCTTTCCACGTTTCTCAGTGCCTCGGCCTTGTTATTCCGAGGTAATGGCCAACAGCTTTTAGTGATTGAATTACACTGACTGCATGCTACTTGTGTTGATGCATATGGATGTGAGTTGGAGCGGAAGGATGTTACATTACCACAGCTCTCTGCGGTCGCTGAGACAAGCGATCAACCGACTAACACTTCCTGTGTGTGCACCAGGAAGGAGAACAAGAAACAGAGCTCTTAGAGGGAAGTCAAAAGGCGCTCAACCTTCCAGAATCCACAGCCCTCTCACCCGACCTGCTGCAGACCTCTCCGTGCAGTCCACACAGAGGTAAGCGTGCCATCAGCATTGATACAGCCGTATGACTTTTTTTTTCCCATCGATTAACATTTTCAGTAACTTTCAGGCATTTTCAGGGAACATCTGATTAGTAATTAGCCAAGTGTAATGTAACCCAAAGCTAAAAGCAAACCAGAAAGCCAAACTTGAAAGCGTTAGCAAGTTGATGTCATTGTTTCATTAAAGCATGTTGAAGCGTCGGCACACAGTAATTGCCTCCCCGTGTTGTTTAATATTGATCCAATAGTTCCACAGTGCTGCTACATGAAACGTGACATCCGTGTCTACTTCCTCCTCCCTTTGCTGTTGTGCTTTGTGTATGGCCAGGATACTGCTTAGCCCAGTCCTGCTCCCACAGCAAGAGAGCAGCTTTAAGAAGGCAGAGTCGCGTTGAGCAACACCTTCAAGACAAGCCGCCCAGCGACCCCTGGGTCCGTCTATCCGGAAGTTCCTCCGACGATCGACAGCCTCAGCACCACATTGCAGGCCGCGGCGTCGCCATGGAACCCAGCGACGACGACGACTCGCGCCAACCCAACACAGACGGCGTGGTCACCACAGACGAACTCAATGGTCTGGGCACCCAACCTCTGACAGAGACTGCTTCCGACCTGACCGCGCAACCAAAACCTGAGGACCCACTGGAGCCAAAGAAGGCGCCCCCCGTGGCACCCAAGCCAGCATGGATTCATCAGAGCCTGAAGAGTATACAGGGTAGGCATTACCAGAGGGAGCTACCCAGATCAACAGAACAGAAGCCAGCATTTGGACTTTCTAGACCCTTTGGATCAAGTCTGAGATCCACTTCTTCCACGGCCAACCTGTCCTTTAAAGAGAAGATCAACTCATTTGAGACCTTCTCCAGTCCTGGGCCTAGAGAGAAGATGGCCAATAGAAAGCTTCTGGCACCATCTGCCTCCTTACCGCTCATGGTGAAAAGTCCCAAGAGTGACCGTCCTACCCCAGAAGTCCATATTCGTGAGGACATTGAAATTAATATGCCATGTACAATCAATAGCCCTTCTTCGGAAGAAAGACCGAGTGACCCTGTGGTCATCTCTTCCGTACCCCACAGTTCCAATTCCACAATGGCTGCCCCCTCTCCTGCTGAGACCAATCAGCAAACAGTGGAGCCCTTACCAAAAGTGTCCCTTGCCCCCATCGACACCTCTGCATCACAAGTGACCACTGAGCAGAGTGATGCAGATCCAGGTGAAGGCACAGGTGAAGGCACAGGTGGAGATTCCACTATTGTTCTTGGTGAAGGCGACATGGACCCAACATCACCCAGCCAGCAGCCACCGGTCATCCACGCAGAAGTCCAACAAAGTGGGTCGATCGAGCCCACTCTGGTCACTCTGACAGAACCAAGTCCAGGTACCTCCGAGACTTCCGAAGGAGGCGGTCAGGAAGCAGAAGAGAAGGGGGAAAACATCCCGACGGATCAGCCAACCTTGCAAACAGGCAGCATACCCCTGGGTGCCTCGCTGCCCTTGGAGAATACCCCTCTGGTGGACGCTGACACAGAGGGTTTGGAGAAAATCCTTGCATTCAGTAATCAGGTATGGTTGTGTCCTAGTTAGGATAAACATACAGTTTGCCATATCAAAGGAGAAGCATCAGGCTTGGCCTTGTTCTCATGTAAGAGAACTGCGTGGTACGTGTGCTATAAAAAAGAAAGAGCTGACCTCAGTGGTTAAACTTTCAGTCCATATTTGTTAGTTAGCTTTCATGATGTGAAAAGAACGGATTATGTTTTAAAATTCTGGTGATATTAATGACAATTTGTGGTTGTCAGAAATAAAATAATACTTTTACTTTAATCAAGTCTAAATGCATTACAATGAAATTATGTATTTGGTCTAGCTGTATCAATTAAGACACACTAGCACCAATGATTTATGTATAGTGTACCATTGTCAATGGACTTAATCCTCCAGGTGGCAGCAACTCACAAATACGGTCTAGCTTTTAGCTACCCTTTAAAACACATACAGTTAAATGATTTTCTCACTACTGTCACAAACAATTTGCGTCCTATGAGCAATGACAGCCATGCAAAAGCAAAATTTTCTAAATGTGTTTTTTTCGAGACAAAACCAAAAAAACTGTCACTTTTTGCACAATCAGCGATGAGGAACAACAGTGTTGTGACCTTTCAACTCTCAATTTTTTTATTCCATATAGCCATTCTTTCATCTTTGATTCCATCCTCTAGGTGTGCCAAGCGTTGATGTATTCTATGTCCGCATCAGCATGCATCGTTGGCCTGAGAAACTGCCACCCATCCCCGGGTCCTCCCGTCTCTATGGACAGTGACTGCGGCTTGGAAACAGATTCCCCCGAGACCGCTCCAGAGGAGAGGGCGGACATGGGCTTCTCAGTCAGGTAATATTACATCTTAATTCCTACTGGTGGAAAATAGGATCCATACATGATTGTGTCAAAGAACCTTTCTCACTGCTGCAAGTCCTTCAAAGGAAGAAAGAAAAAGAGGGACATTTTTGTTCAGGCTGTCCTGTCCTGAATTTCAAAGGTCTAATCTTGACGGTTGCCATGGAAAAGGTGGGGGTGGATGCAAGTTATGTTGAAAGTTACTCGGGGTGACTGGAAAACATTCATAGCTATGATTAGCACACTACATCTTTGTCCTATATATTTAAACAATATGAGTTTATGCTGATCACTTATTAGAAAGCCTTACTGTGGTCAACAGACATATTTCCAAACAGTTACATGAACAGTAGGAAAGAACGAGAGAATGGAAGCTCTCAAGAAGCCAACTGGCATCTGTTTTACATTTGTACGGAAGTGGCCTAGTTTGCATGATTTTTTTTAAACTTCCTGCTGAAATCAGTTCCATAATTTCTCAGAGAAGGAGACGCAGATTCTACTCAATTATCCACACAATAACCCAAATACTAAATACCTTCATGTGTGCATATGACGTGTGCCATGTCCACCTCAGATTTGATTTGAACATGATGTTTTTCTGTTTTGTTTGTTTTTCACAGCTTGGCCAAGCTGAGGGAGTGTTCCATTAACTTAGGGCAGAGGGGACTGGATGAGGAGACGTCAGAAAAGTCTGCTTGTGCACACTCTGTCATTTCAGCTATCCACCCAGAGAAGATAGACAGCATGGTCCAGGAGGTCAAATCTCTCAGTGAGGAGTCGCTGAAGGTATAGTTGTCAAAATGACCAACACTTCCTCTTCACAATATTTGCATATGATGATGTGTCTTGAAAAGCTCACATCTTGCATTTATCCAATTTAGGATAGTGTCACTGATTATAGTAATTATAATAGCTCGGATTTTAACTTTTAACTTTTTTGTGTTATAACATTTTCATTGCCTAATTGTGGCAATTTTAACGTATATATTAACATATATTCCTGCAAAACAGACAGAAAGTCAAACACATATTCATGAATTTGTACAAGAGGTGTCGTCAAACATTCAAAGTTAGACACAGAGTAACAGTTGTGTCTCTTGACCACACACATGCAAACAAATCTTGTGTCATTTCCCAAATGCATGCGTGGCTCAAAGGTAAGGGTAATTCACACATCTCCTGGTCTCCAACAGAGCCAACAACAAGAAAGGCCAACACATGTCTTCAGGCCAGCACACTGGGACTGTGAATAGAGATCATTGTAGGACAGAGTGACTCATTGAAAGAGGCCTTGTGGATGTGCTCCAAACACCAACCTTCAGAAAACCCACGTGTCCAAAGAGACACACACACAAAAACCGTCTCAAGCTCGATCCAACGTCCAATAACTCCCAAACACGAACCGTCCGCACAGCAGCGACGCCGGCACTCACCTGTACTTCCTCCACAGCAACTGGAGGACATCCACGTGGTGGTCCTGCACAAGGACGAAGGAGCCGGGCTGGGCTTCAGCGTTGCTGGGGGGTCCGACCTGGAGAACAAGGCTCCCACAGTGAGCGGACTGCCTCTATGTTGTTGACTCAGTAGTACACAGTCAGCCGTAGTGTTCCTTAACCCCCCCCCCCCCCTGTGGCGTTCCCTCCTCCCAGGTCCACAAGGTGTTCCCCAACGGCCTGGCTGCCCAGGAGGGCACCATCCAGAAGGGCGACAGGGTGCTGTCTATAAACGGGCAGGCGCTCTACGACGCCGTCCACGCCGAGGTCAGCGCCGCCGTGCGCCTGGCCCGCAACATGGCCGTGGCCGTGGTGGTGGTCCGGAGGGGAGTGGGGGCGTGCACGGTGGACAGGGGGGCAACGGACGAGCAGCAGGGGAGCTGCAAGGGGGAGCAAGACTTCGGCTCCTGTGAGTTTTATCATGAAGTGTTGGATGAGAAATACAAAATACAAATGATCAATGTGAAAACAAATTATGCCCTGTATTTCCTACTTCCACCTCCCCAATGGGGTATATATGGTCTACTGGTTTTTGTAACATGAATGTCTGAATTTGGGTTACCACGCCATTTCAGTTCAGAAGAATCAGATATACTTTGTATCCCAAAAATGTTTTCTCCAAAATGTTTTCCATTACTAATATGGTAAACGGTTACACACAAAACAATTGCATCACTTGGGGTTTGTTCAAAGGGAGATGATGTCTAACAGGAGACACTGCGTTGTGTTGACACAGTAGGTCCTCCGGTGCACGTCACCCTAAACAACACTGCCGGAGGGGTGGGCTTCAGTCTGGAAGGAGGGAAAGGCTCCATCAGAGGAGACAGACCACTGCTCATTAACCGGATCTTCACGGGTAAATTTGTTTAAATTAAAATCTGAACTGGTCAGAACTGGAATTGAATCAGATGATTAGGTAGAACAGCAGACACGCATAACCACCTCCAAATAAATGAGGCATCCATCGTAAATAACCGGTTCTAGATTTAAATATAATACTTTGTAGTATTTCATGTGAGTTAAATGGATGCATTTTATAAATGCACTAAGCTATGTTGTGAACACATCCCTCAGGCGGTGTAGCTGAGCAGAGTGGCCTGCAGTGTGGTGACGAGGTTCTGGAGGTCCAGGGAACCAGTCTGCAGGACATGGCGCGCTTCGAGGCCTGGAACATCATCAAGGCCTTGCCGCAAGAACCTATCACAGTTGTGATCAGACGAAGGGCTGATGCCGAATGACCAGCAAGATCTTTAACAGTAAATCCAGCAAGCATCAATTCACACATGGAAGCGTGAGAGACACATTTTGCACTTATTTCCCCATGACTTGTGCCTCGATAATGAACCAAAGATCCAAGCCATCGTGGCAACACGGTACTCCAGAGAGGACAGCGATGAAGTGAGCTGTACTGCTGGCTGATTTAGATGGTTCTGCTTTTCTTCTGCCACACCAGCAGTGTTTTTGGCTACCTTGTTAACTCTGGTTTCTATTTCAGTTGAGATTTCGCAATTGCACAAAGCTCAAAACATAAAATACTCTTTTTTTTTCAACCAGATGTGTTCAAACCAAATCAAATGTAGAATAGTATGAACTGAAAGAAAAACATGGTACTGTTTTATTTTTATCAGAGTTGAAATTTTCAAGATTTCAGTCAGTGTCACTGGTTGCCATTGACCAACGAGAAAACTGTTAAGCACTTTCCAGTTGTGGCCTCCTTGGGTGCATGCATTATCTATCAGGTACACTTAAGCCTGCATGCTTTACCTCTTTCACTGCAACCACTGGCTTTTGTTCAAAACAACAATTGTCAACATTTTCTTCAAAGGCCAAATTGACTTAAACACATTGGACAGATAGATACCTGGGTTACCTCAGCCATGGGTGCATTCTTTTTTTTTTTAACTTAATCCAAATAATTAGTGGCTGCAGAGACAAGAGTTCAACATGCCGGTTTAAAATGGTTGTAATATCAAAGTATTGATGTAAATAAGATAAAGCTGCTTTATGATCAAACTACTTCTATAAAAAAAAAATAAACAACCCATATTTCAACCTTCAAGAAGCAACGGTTTTCACTATTCATTCCAGATATTGGAAAGAAGCACATATTGGTGGTTTGAATGTCGTTTTAATGAGAAAAGTTCAAACACAAGTATATTCTTGGTAATTTAATGATAATGCTGGTGCTTTACAAAAACAGAAGAACAAATTATTTTGGTACAGTGTGGTACTAGGTAAACAGTCTATCTTATGTGCTGAATATACATGTAAAACTAAACATGGGCCACTCTCTTTAGCAGCAGTTGTTTTCCATGGGATGAAAACATCAAAGAATGTCGTCGATATAACGGTAAAATTTTCGTTCTTGCATAAATGGCCAAAAAACATACTCTTTTTGACTTTGCGACTTTGTCAAAAATGTACCCAAGATCACACGCAGCAGACTACCAAAATATAAGAAACACAGACTAAGTGTCAGAAATTGGTCAGACCAAGTGATCTGCCTGTCAGCATGGGACTGCACTCTGCATGCTGGGTTAGCAGCAGTGCTTTGGACCTTCAATCGCCATTTAAAAAAAGGACAATATTTTCATATTGGAACAATGCCACAAGTTATTTTGTATTGTATTTTGCAGTAAAAATGGTCTGTGTCCACAAGGTAAAATTCACTGCCTAGGTCATGATAATTCTCTCGTTATTATACCTACATACACTTGTGTGGGGTTTTATTAAGTTTAGCAGCCACCTGTATTTACCCTTTCAAGTCAAAAACATCTTCAAGCTTGTACACACCTCAGAGCTACAAGAAAGAAAATACTACATGTAGTCTATTTTCTGTTACCTTGAGCAGAGATATTGAAACCGAAACAATTTCCCTCGGGATTAATAAAGTAATCTGAATCTGGGAAGTATCAACGGGGAGGCAAGCACACACAACACATGACAGCAGAATTTACTTCTAATGGTTGTCATTATCATTAAGAATATCCTTACGGGATACCATGAAATAAAGGGGACTTTTAGTTTGAAAATAAATACTTGACGATACAATAATGATTAAAAAAGTTGTTACCTTATATGGCTTATCATACATGTTAAAGGAAAAACTAAGCATGCAAGTCAGACCACCAGCGTCTTATTGCCGGTAGGCTACCAGTCAACCAGAACACTCATCTTCACCTTAGCTCAAATCGTACCACCATCCCCATTGTCTGACATACTGACTATCTTAAATCACAAGGCCTCTGATTTAGTCATTTTGATAAGCACTTGACCTGAACTCTCTTGAACCCTTGAACCTGAACGCTAACTGGGCCTGACCTTTTTTTTTTTTTTTTTTTTGGGTGCCAAACATTTGTTACATTTTGGAATTATAAAGTGCTTCTAAGACAATTTAGAAGAAATTGGCTTTTTGGCCAGTTTAAATAAGATTTAACAACGCAAAACATATGCTTCGTTTTTTTAAAAGGATTCAGTAAACACAAGGGAAGCCTTCACAGTGTCTTTGAGACAGGAGTAAAGACGATCTCAGTCACCTCTCACTATTGAAAAAAGTTCAGCTCAATGTGTGCACAGCAAACACACAGACAAGCCCGTGGACATCGAGTAGTAAAGGGAATGTACAACACCCAGTATAGCAATGTGGTGTCGAGTGGTTTTCCGTTTTTTAAAACAAAAGCTTGCACCTTTTGGGACGGATCACCTATCTATCCATGTCTTTGTTGTTGTTGTTGTATTCCTAGACGCAAACCACATGTGATAGATGTGCCTTGATCTGCTTGGATATTAAAGTACTCTATACTGGATGGGAGGGGCAGATGTCCTTGGGACAAAGTGGAATGTAGAGTATAGCTGACATAATAACCATTAAAACCTCTTCAAGTGCAAGGCAAAACAACAGAAAAATGAGGTATCACTCACTGCCCTGCCGTGAGAATCAGATTCCACGGTCCCAGGGTTAGTATCAAGGTCACATGCAACATGCATGTTTTCACTGTAGAACGACTATGCAGTCAACAGGCAGGGGGATAAAGTAGAAGTGGAATGCCACGGTGACAGCACAAAGAGAACACTGCATATACCTTTTTAGACACAAGGCGGGGGATCAACGAAACAAACCGCTAAATAATAATCTACCGGAATCAGCACCAGGCGTGACCTGTTAGCTTGGGCGGCGGCCGGTCTCAGTGGTCCTTAAGGGACTTCACAGCCTTGGCCAGGTTGCCGTAGAACTCCGCCATGCTGGAGGGGAAGAAGGAGTCGACCACGGAGCGGGGGAGCAGACCGCCCAGGTCTGTCTGGAAGAAGCTGAACACCTGCGTCTTGTTGGGCTCTCTGGAGAACACAGCGGGGAGGGCAGCGGGGCGGGACCAGCCAGGGATATGAGGAGTCAGAAGAGAGAGCAAGCAGTGAGAGACAGAAGGCTGAGGCTGTGGGAGGCGTGGCTCAATGCTGCCCCACTGTGGGGAGTCTGGAAGGCCACGTGATGGGTTTTTTTTTATGTACATTAAAAACTCTATTCAAAAATTGGGAACCTGGATTGATTTAGTGCAAAGCAAACAAGTATAGAGAAAAAAAAAAAAGTGTCAATTTATTACCAATCGCACAGTACACAACAGGGTAATTCTAGACCGTGATACCGCTGAGGAAAAGGCAGCCGCTTGTTCCCTACTGATTGCATTGGGCCCCAGATATTTCCTCCCATTCCTTCCCTCATTATTCTCGTGAAGGTTTCTCTGTCGCACTTCACAAAGCAAGAGGGCGAGCAGGACCCGCCACGCCACCCCGGGGGGGCCCCCAAGGACTCACCCTGAGATGGGGACACAGATGCAACCACAGGTGTGGTTGAAGCCCCTCACAAAGCCTGACTGCGGGGGGCAGCTAGGGTGAACCACGTTGGTGGCTGAAGGGGGTTTCACGTCGCAGGCAGAGGAAAAAGACAAAAAAGACATTCAGACATCAGACATGATAAAATGTGTACCAGGCTTTAAATCAGGGGGAACATTCAGTCAGTTCATGTGGCTCAATGATACACCACTGTGAGGCACATCCATCCCAAACATGTGTACAGTTATAATGAGAAAAAAAACTGAATAATATATTATAATATATAACATCTATCAAATATATAACACAATTTTAGGAGGATTCCAAAACATAGTGGAGGTTTTTCCACCTCTGCAAATATATATTTCATCTTGTAAATGTTGGCTAAAGGTGGTGGTTTACAACCCTTGGGGGGGGAAGAAATA
Source organism: Urophycis tenuis (assembly GCA_036785325.1). Lineage (NCBI taxonomy): Eukaryota > Metazoa > Chordata > Actinopteri > Gadiformes > Phycidae > Urophycis > Urophycis tenuis. The sequence continues at coordinate 13,709,779 of JAXIVH010000005.1, read as the reverse complement.
ACATAAGTGGTCAGTAGCCGACCTTGTACACTGTACAGTGTGCCTCGGCAAAGCCCGTGTGCAACCTAATGCAGTTACAAACAAGGAAGGGATTCTATTAGCCCCCTGGCTAAGGGAGGCCGTTGTACTGCGGAAGAAACATCAACAGTCTCACGCAGACGCGACACATAGCGATAGCGGTGACGATATGCTGCAGGTGTACCGGTCAGAGGCACGGTAAAAGCAGGTCACGGCGCGCACAGAGCCGTGAGGAGGCTAGCAGTACCGTTTGACGAGATGGTGCCGTCCTCGTATTGCTTTATCTGAATGACGTCCACAAAGTCCCGCGGAGCGATGATGCCCATGGCCGCCGAGGGCGTGACCGTCCGGCACACCGAGATGATCTGGGAGGATGTGGGGGTGGGGGTGGGGGGGTGGGGGGGACAGGACAAAGTCATCATCTCGCCAATCCAAAGAAATCTTCCTGTGGGCCTCCTTGACTCAGTGCCTTTTGAACGACGGCGTTCTGTGCACAGCGTGGGTGTATGTGTGGCAAATCTTTTTTTTTGGGGGGGGGCGGGCCCTTTAGAAACTAAGCACTGGATTAGGGTCAGACATCAAAGAAAACATGGACCAAAACAACAAATCCACGCAACCACAACGCAGGGCCTGTGACCCGTTCAACCCGACTTCAACGCACCTCTGTCACTTGTTCCAGGAGCTCAAACTTCTTGACGTTGTTGTCCCACTTCACTCTCAGTCCGCCCGGCACTGGCTCAAGACACTCCCACACCTTCTGGGTGCTGCCGTTGACCACCCCCTCCCCCTTATAGCTGCAGTCACACAGGACACGCCGTCAGGGAAGTAGGACAGATATAAAAGGAAAAAAAAAAGGTACACGCTTGTCTCCATTAGTGCGCAACCAGCATTTATGCTAGCAAGCGTGCCCTAATTATCCACGCTATTACATAATCATAAACAAATAGACGTCATCCCAGGAGAACAAAAAAAAAACAATATTCAGAGTTACGAACCAGTTCATCATTTAGGGGTGGATCAAAACTCACACATTTCCTGGGAACTCAGTGGAGGGACGCCAGGAAACGATGACATCATTCTGTAAAAGGAGATAGGAAATGTTGGTGGTGGTTGTTAGTACAGATACCGTGAGTACAGTAGGATGGGGGTATGCTTATGAAATTATAAATCCATTATTTTTGGTTTAATTTAACAGCTCAGTGTTCGGTTCAGTGACCCATCAGCTATTTGTGTCACAACTTAAGACATATACGCGGCCATGGCGACTGGAGTGGTTCCTTTTCACCAGCAGCTTGGTCTCATGAAATACTGGAGTGAGGAACAATGATTACCCATTGAAGCATAGGGTTGGACGTTCTGCACAGCATGTTTGTGCAGCGGCTATAAGCTTAATTTACTCGCCGTTACCACTCATTGATAAAGCACAGGAGCAGACGTGGCAGACACACAGTCCGTCCTCCTTCATGATGGGTGTGCTTGATGTGGCCTGATGGGGTGAACTGAATGACTAACGTGACATTGGGTATGTCACGACCGCAGAACGTGAAACATGTTGGTCTACTTAATGCACAGGCTGATCTTTTTAAAGATAATTCCTTATTATTAGTTATTATTACTGATCCTGGTTTGCAACGATTGATAAGATGTGTTGGTCGGTGGTAGAAATAGTGTTTAGATTGAAAACTTTTATCAACGTCCCAAGTCCACATGCCTGGGTGTTGCATAATAATGTGCACACCGGTTTGCGTATGGTGATCAGCTTTCTGAACTGGGGATCGATGATCATTGATCACGACTGTCCTTCGTTGAACTAGGATTGGTAGTGATCAAATATAAAAACACATGGTGCACAATGATGTCATTAATAAGATCGGATCAAACAAGATACGACGTGCTTTATTTATCCAGACGAGAAATAAGTGTGTCACAGTACGGGAATAATGCGTTTTTACAAAGATTAAGATGAGAATACAAAACCATCATCATTTACCGACTTCTTGCAGGTCTTCCAGCCGGACTCGTCCTTCTTGAAGCCCAGCAGGCAGTCAGCCACAGTGTTGGCTTTATGTACAAAATCCATGGATCACTGTGGTTTTAAAACGCGTTTTTTTTTTTTTTAAATGTGGCTAACACAGCTGTGATGCACAATCTACAGGGATAATGAAGACACCAGGCTCCGTGTCACTAGCACGGAGCTAACAAGCCATTCAAGCTGAAAGGTGAGGCTAGCAGGCTAACACAGCTGGGCGGTACAAACGTGCCGATCCACTTTTGCACATTCAATCATCGCATCGGTAGCTTCCAGCGAGCGCCAATATCAGGGTTATAAATTAAAATAATCCATGAACGTGATGACTGTAAGTGAAATAAATACTGGTTTGAATGAGCGACTCACCTACAGCCCACAAACCCGAGTCACTCAAAGCAGGGAGCAAGATAAATATGACTCACTAGCACCTCGCGTGGTTCAAGGAGGAACTACATGGGTTTGTAGTTAAAATGCACCACAAATCCAACTCTTTGGGTCAATCAATATACAGGACAAATACATGTAAATGTTCTGAAGAAAGAAAGAAACAAAGTACACATAAAAACATATGCAAATACACCCACATACTCACACAAAGACCTCATTACTGTATGCAATGGCAAACTGCAACACTTGACACTTGGCCTCAATAGTACTTTTGACACAAAAAGCAGCAACAATAAGGATCAAATGCTGATTAAAGTGCTAAGCAGTTGTATCATCATATGCAAAGATAGACACTGAATGTGGCTGTTTATCTCCAAACTGCCCTGCCTGTTGTCTATGCCACGTGTATTAAATATTTTCTATAGCTTATCTTCCGATACCTCATCTGAGTCCCCACCCGCCTTTACACTGAAGTGGCAAATCGATCCGTTGTCAAGTCATTCAGCATTATCAACCTAATTTCACCAGTCCATAGCAACCTTGATTAATATTTAATAGTTTGATATACAGATAAACTAAGACACATCTTAGGTGAAAACATGTAATGTATTTATAAAATATTATATGACTAGCATTCTCTGACACACTACACATAAGTTAAAATGTTACAAATATATACTTTGCGGTCTGATAATTACTTCTTTGTAACACAATTTGTTGGTCAGCAAATGCTATTGCAAAGATGATTGCCTCCCCTTACCCCAATCCTCACACGTTAGAGCAAACCATTTCATTTGACCGAGAGACGTTGAGATCGATGCTGGCTTTCGACTTCTTCTTGGCCAGCTTGCCTTGCCTGGCGTCGGACTTGAGGTGGCGCTCCTTGTTGTGGATGACCTGGATGTACTGGTCGGTGCTGCTGTTCTGCTGGTCGCTGCTGGAGCCCAAGGAGGCCGAGTCGGACTCCGTCAGCGAGGGCTCCAGCTTGGACCTGGTCTTGGGCTTGACCTGGGGCTCCCCCAGCCGGGCCGCCGCGCCGGAGGGCTGGCCGTAGCGCCCCGGCGACTGGGCGTGGCGTCGGGGGTGCCCCGCCGCAGCCGGCTCCGCCCTCCTACCACCAGCATGGGAGCAGGCGTACGCCTCCAGCCCCTCCCAGTCTATTTCATCCTCCTCCTCCTCCTCTTCCTCCTCCTCCCTGGCGTTGGCCCCCGCCTGGCCTCCGCCCCCCCGCCGGCCCCGGGCCACGTGGGCGTCCTTCCCCATGGACGCCTGGCTCTCCACGCGCTCGCCGATGTAGAAGCGCGCCGGCTGGTACAGGTCCGAGAGGGAGCGCGGGCGCCGGCCGTCCTGCCCGAACAAGCCCCCCTTCCTCGGGCCCTTCCTCCTGCCCTCCAACCCCCGCCCTTCCTCGCCCTCGGCCTCCTCCTCCTCCTCCTCCTCGTTCAGGTGGGGCTGCGAGGCCAGCGACCTCTGGGACTGCAGCGGGTGGTGCGGGTTGCGGGGGGCGTAGCGCTTGCCGCCGCGGGGGTAGAGGTCCGAGGGCCCGTCGGCGCAGTAGTGGCGCGGGATCCGCGTGGTGGAGCGCAGCAGCTTCTTGCGCGCCTCGTGCTCGTTGAGGATGACGTAGCGCGTGGCCACGTGCGGCCGCCGCCCGGCGTAGCTGTGGGCCGTGATGACGCCCGCCGCCTCGGCCGGCCGCAGGGGCCGCGCCGTCTTCCGGTACAGCGGGTCCGAGTAGTGGACGTCGTCGGGGAAACAGGGCGCCGGGTTGTACGCCACGTGGCGGTAGGACTTGGCGCGGCAGGAGCCGTTGGGGCCGCCGAGGAACGGCGCCGACTGCTGCCTGCTGGGAAAAAAATAGTGAGTGAGGTGATGGTGGGATGCTTTTATCCAAGACGACTTCTTCTCTTATACCTGTCATTGGGCAGCAGGAGTCAGGGCATCAACGGTGGCCTGCAGGTGCCCTGCAGATGTTGCGTAGTGCGTTTCCGCTGCGACACTAGCTTGGCTCGCCAATGTGAGATTGAAGCTACGTAATATATATATATATAGTCCCTTACTACGATAATAACTCCACATTGTTGAGCTTGATGCCATCGTGCGGTTAAATGAGGTTTAGTGACATCGTTCTGCTTCTCTTAAATTAACAGATGTGGGTGTTCTGTCAATGTTCATGGACAAAACAGCTTTGTTTGTATCACAGAGCAGCAGGCTCCTCAATGAAACAAAAACACACACACACACACACATGAGAAAACAGGTTGTATTACACTACGACATACCGGTTTCCCTTTTCTCAATAGAGAAACATGTGATTCAAAGAGCATTGTGGCATTGTCAGATTGGTATTCTGAAGAGGCATTGTATTCTAAATATAATCACTTGTGTCTACGCGTAGAGATGGTGAGCAGTGTGGAGGAACACCAGACCTGATGGGTATGTGCTCCAGCCTGTGCCTGTGCAACATGGGCACGGGTGGGCTCTTGGAAGATCCGGCCACGCCTCCCGCGTTGACGTCCACCCTGGACGCCGACTGGGTGATGGTGCGGATGCTGTTGCCACGGCGAACGGGGGACTGAAAGTTGGTGACGCTGCCGTTGTGCTGCGGCGACGACGAGTGGACGGAGGACTCGTGGCTGGTGACGTCGCTCTCCTGCTGGTCCGTCTTCTTGTCCACGGCCACCTCGGGGGCTTGGAGCCTGGCTGGTCAGGTCATAGGTCATAGGTCAGCCGCAAACACGCTTACGTAATGTCAATCGTAAAAGTGGCTTTGTCCTTTGTCCCCATGTCCAAAGGCGAGTGGTGAGAGAGTGGAGAGTTGTGTCAATGAATGTCTGAAGCCACGTTTTTTTTTTTACCTTTAGCCCACATTCCTCAGTGCTATAAATCCTGTAAAGGATTGTATCTCCTGTAAAGACTGTATCTCCACAAAATATTGCGTCATTACAAGTTTACTTTATTTTCAGTTTTTCTGGATTTGGTATTCCCTATAAGAAGTGACTATCCTCGTGATGTGATGATATACTTACATTATACATGACTGTCTAGCACTTGAGTTCCTCAAAGTACATCCATGCCAGGTACTAAGACACTGGCTCTATAAGCGGCAACGTGAAACTTAGCCATCTTCTGTTTCTGACATGAGTCATGCGCAAGCCCTACCTGCAGCCAACTGGAAGACTTTCTTCTTGTCATCTGACCGTTCCTAGTATCCCAGAGACCACAAGGTAAATACACACAGCAAATATCTGTCTTCAAAGAAGCATCCAAGTCTCAAATCATGTTTTACACACTCACCGTCTGGAGCTGCTGCCTCAGCTGGTTGTTGGTGAACTTGAGAGATCTGGCAATGGCCTGGAGGTAGTATATCAGCATGCTGGAATACACATTCAACAGTAGCCCAAAGCACACTAAATAAGGGGTTTTTCTTTTGTCTTTGTAGAGTCCACACCTTTGTTTCTGTGTATATATATCCCTTGATTGAATAATAATAAAGATCAATCATAATAAACACTGTGTGTGTGTTTGTGTGTGTAAGTGTATATCCTATGTGCAAGTGTCTACGCGTGTGCTGGTGGGTGTGCATATCTTTGCATGTGCGCAACTGTGCATGTTAATGTATGTGCAAGCATATATTAATGTGTGTGTGTGCCTGAGCGAGTGTGCATGTGAAGGACTGTGTTGTGTGTGTGTGTGTGTGTGTGTGTGTGTGTGTGTGTGTGTGTGTGTGTGTGTGTATGCGTGTGTGTGTGTGTGTGTGTGTGTGTGTGCGTGTGTGTGTGCGTGTGTGTGTGTGTGTGTGTGCGTGTGTGTATGCGTGTGTGTGTGTGTGTGTGTGTGTGTGTGTGTGTGTGTGTGTGTGTGTGTGTGTGCGTGTGCATGAGTGTGGCCTCACAAGAGCAGCAGCAGTGCGGGCAGCACCACAACGGGGCTGGTGATGTAACTCATCACTTTGCTGAACCACAGCGGGAAGTCACTGGCGATGGTCTCCGAGATGATGTCATAGATCTTCTCCTGACCGCTGTAACGGGCAAGACAAAACATACACCAACACAGAATACATACACACATTCTGCTGTTGTTGGTGATGTGGCTAATCTAATGTCCATCTTTTTGTGCAAAATGTTTAATTATGTTTAAATATGAGTTATTAAAAAAACTATTTGTGGGGTCTTTACCTGAATGGCCCACAATGCTGGGATGGTCTGTATCTTACAATGGCAAAGATGGTGGGCAACATGCACAGGAACAGCATAAACAACAACATGGCCAGATAGAAGTTGTTTGATCTACAAAAAAACAAAACCATTAAAACAGAGATTTAATGAAAATAGAGTGAAATTAGTTGCAAAAATATAAATTGTGTCTTTTATTATTTAATATATCTATTAATTTTGCTCTAGTACTAATTGATTTCATGTGAGCCTTTGTATACATAACGTATATCCATCTCCAATACAATAAATCACTAAGAAAGAAAATAACAGTGTACTACAAATCCCTACATTCCGTGTGGGCTGAGTTTACTCTCTGAGGATAATATATTGACATTTTACACAGTAAGCCGGTGGCATTTGGACACAAAGTATCTGCACTCCATGGCCAGTGGACGTTGGACTGTGTTAACGTGAATGGGATTGAACTGATAAGTACAGTGTCTGGCTTCACTGCTCCCTCCCCTCAAGCAAAACAGCATTAGAGCGATGCAACGCTCACTCATGACAGAGAGATATGGGGGGAGAGAGAGAGAGAGAGAGAGAGAGAGAGAGAGAGACAGAGAGATGGAGAGAGAGAGAGAGAGAGAGAGAGAGAGAGAGAGATGAAGAGAGAGAGAGAGAGAGAGACAAACACAGTGACAGAGAGATGGAGACAGACAGAGAGGGATGGAGAGTGAGAAAAAGAGGGAGTGATGGGAAGGAGAAAGAGCGAGGGGTAGAGGAAGAGAGAGAGAGAGAGAGCGAGGGGGCGTAATATGCTTCTTTATGTGTAGATGGATGCTGTTATATTCTACCCCATCTGGGAGTGACTGATAAGACCCTAGAGAAACAGCATTGTTACATAAATCTAAAGCAGGCGAAGGACCGTGGGCCCGGAAGCCCTAACTGTCAGTCAGCTGCATGAAATTATGGATAGCAAGACTTTTACAATCCAAGCAAATCCTTGGAAATTGATAGTGGAATTGACACTCACATGCAGACACAAGCACACACACACACACACACAGACACACACACACACACACACACACACACACACACACACACACACACACACACACACACACACACATACACACACACACACACACACACACACACACACACACACACACACACACACACACACACACACACATCTGGAAGGGTCAAACAATAGGAAATAGAGAATTGTATGTCTTTCTTGGGTGTATGTTTTGTTTATTTGTTTTAGTGCGTGGCGTGTGTGTGTGTGTGTGTGTGTGTGTGTGTGTGTGTGTGTGTGTGTTTGTGTGTGTGTATGCGCGTGTGTGTGTGCCGTGTACGTGTCTGGGGGAACCTGGAGGCTCGGAAGACTTGCTGATGGGGAACGTTGCAGGTCAGGACGGCCCAGCTCCTCAGGTACATCAAGCCAATCAGCTTCATCACATTAAAGGCAGGAAGACACGGGGAGAAAAACGCCCCCATCCTGGTAAGCACACACACATGCACACACACGCACACACACACACACACACACACACCCGCACACACGCACGCACGCACGCACGCACGCACACACAAACACACACACACACACACACACACACACACACACACACACACACACACACACACAGAAATGCATGCACATACATACCCCACACATACAAGAGAGCTACTGTATTTGCAAAAGGATAGAAGGCAAAACAAAAACACACTTTCACACACTGGGCCACGCGGAGACGCAGTGAGGACCCTCGGCGAGGGTACTTTGCGGGGGCATTTCGTGGGGACGTTCTTTGGGGACACTCGGGTGTTTCCTCATAAACCACATTAGAGCCGGCCCCTCGAGGGGATCGATATCATTACACTCATCAGCCACCAGACGACATCTCGGAAATGAGTCGGGGGGGTGGCGTGGGGGGCGGAGAAATACAACCCAGTTGAGCGTGCAGCAGCGTAATGGAGAGATCGCAGACAAGGCTAAAGTCAATTTACCCAGGGTCGCCGCCTCTCTGCACGGCTGCCCGCGCTAATGGTGACAAACGGCGTCCTGTATCGCACTGGTGGCAAAAGCTAGGGCTCATGTGTTGCAGCTTTAATGGAGATAGCACCTCTGGTATTAAGGCAGAAGTCAGGGGTGGGGATGAGCTTGTTATTTAATCAGACTTACCAGATCATCCCCTGGTTGTAGATCAGGTGCAGGACATTCTCGGCTATTTTGAATTCTCCGTATTCAGGCTGAAGTTGAATCAAAAGAAAAAAGTGTTATTTGAGCTCTCATCATTTTTAGTGGGGCACCAAAGCCATGTTCTCCCTTGAGATGAATGAAATTATGTTGTTTTACATATTGGCAGTTCTTCAAGATTCTTCAAGAAGTCTACACTCTTGCTTGGACTCTACCATCCCAGGTGGCGGACCGCCAGAGTTGCTTTTCAAGAATTTGCCCTTCAGTGATATTGATGACCAAAGTAACCTCTGTTTGAATTGGAAGACGGTTAATACCCACAATTCAAGACAGGTTACATCAATTTGCTCATTTTGACAGCAGTGGGCATTGGGAAATATAGTGATGTCAGATCTGTTGGGTAATGTAGTGTTTAATGTCTAGTCTGTTTGGGGATGTAGTGTTTAATGTCTGTTTAATGGTCACTCACAAACTTGCTCTCCAGGTCCCAGCAGCAGCAGTCGCTGAGGTAACGCACCACCAGCCCTCGGATGAAGTCGATCAGTAGGATGCTGGCCACCGTGAAGATCATGTCGATGATGGACAGCTTCAGCATCTCCTGTGTTGACAAACACACAGACAGACAGACAGACAGACACACACACACACACACACACACACACACACACACACACACACACACACACACACACGATCGATTTGTACGGCTGCAAATGCTGGCGCTTGACTGTTTTCAAAAATGACATTTCCAAGATACTGAGTTATAGCAATTGCTATGCTGCCCCCTTCTGGTCATTTGCTTTATCACTTGTTCTTGCCTACAAGAGAAATGCAAACATGATCAAACTTCTAAATACAATCTAAAATTCCACAGGTTTTATGTACATTCTATTGTGCAAATGTTGATTTAATTATGAAAAAAGACAAAAAAAAAAGAGAGACATACAGCCAAAGAAAGCCAGTGATCGACAGGCAGACAGACATAAGGGAGTAAGTGACAGACAGCCAGAGATAATGAGTTACAGAGAGGGACAGGTGATGGAACCAGACAGAGACAGAGTGATGAGAGCGAACCTGTCCAACGTAGGTCTCCCAGCAGGGGTCCTGCTGTGAGCGGGCCATGGTCTTGACACCGCTGATGTTGCTGATGACGCTGCCCGCGTCCAGCACCGTGGCGATGGTCGCCATGGTCGTGGTGGTGGTCGTCATGGTGGTGCTGTTGTTGTTGTGTCCAGCGAGAGAGATTTCAGAGACCAAGGTGGACAGGCTCTCCTCGTCCGGCTGGGAGATGGTGGCCAGGAAGGAGCTGGACTCGTTGGTAGAAACCACAGAGATCTGGACCTACACACACACACGCACGCACACACACACACACACACACGCACGCACACACACACACACACACACACACACACACACACACACACACACACACACACACACACACACACACACACACACACACACAGCAAGAACGTTTGAAGTAATGGATGAGGATTGGCCCATTTGCTGGGGGTTGTTCCTATCTCACTAGCAGCGGTTCTGAGTGGCGTACTCACAGCAGAGCTCATGCTGTTGACCTTGTCCAGCAGGGCGATGATGAGGCTGTAGAGGTTGCCCAGGTACAGCACCAACACCCTGTAGACACACTGGGCTCACTTGGCATCCACAAATACTCTCTTGCCCTCTATGTTTATTCACTGGAACTTTCTTCACTTGATTTAGCAAACCCAAAAATATAGTGGTAGAGATTGATGTTAATATATATCGACATAAATATATAGAAACAATGCAGGACAAACCAACAACTGTCCTCATTACATTTACATTTAGGGCATTTAGCAGACACTTTTATCCAAAGCGACTTACAAAGAGTACATTTGTCATAAGAAGGTGAAATTTCATTGCTGCTAATTCAGTCACCAGAACAAATTTCAAGCATTTTTTGTTGAACTACATGTTTGTTGAACTACCTGTTGTCCTGTGTGAAGTGTAACTGGTGGTCTGTATCACTTGGCCCACTATGTGTTGTCCTGTGTGAAGTGGTAACTGGTGGTCTGTATCACTTGGCCCACTATGTGTTGTCCTGTGTGAAGTGTAACTGGTGGTCTGTATCACTTGGCCCACTGTGTGTTGTCCTGTGTGAAGTGTAACTGGTGGTTGGTCTGTATCACTTGGCCCACTGTGTGTTGTCCTGTGTGAAGTGTAGCTGGTCTGTATCACTTGGTCCACTATGTTCCTTTGTGAAGTGTAACTGGTGGTTGGTCTGTATCACTTGGCCTACTATGTGTTGTCCTGTGTGACGTGTAACTGGTGGTCTATATCACTTGACCCACTTTGTGTTGTCCTGTGTGAAGTGTAACTGGTGGTCTGTATCACTTGGCCCACTATGTGTTGTCCTGTGTGAAGTGGTAACTGGTGGTCTGTATCACTTGGCCCACTATGTGTTGTCCTGTGTGACTTGTAACTGGTGGTCTGTATCACTTGGCCCACTATGTGTTGTCCTGTGTGACTTGTAACTGGTGGTCTGTATCACTTGGCCCACTATGTGTTGTCCTGTGTGACTTGTAACTGGTGGTCTGTATCACTTGACCCACTGTGTGTTGTCCTGTGTGAAGTGGTAACTGGTGGTCTGTATCACTTGGCCCACTATGTGTTGTCCTGTGTGAAGTGTAACTGGTGGTCCGTATCACTTGGCCCACTATGTGTTGTCCTGTGTGAAGTGGTAACTGGTGGTCTGTATCACTTGGCCCAGTTCATGCTGGTTGTGTCACCTGGCCAGCTGGAAGCGGAGCGAGGTCCTCGGGTGGTACATCTCCAGCTGAGAGACCAGCTCAAAGGCGGACGGAGCGATCATGGTGATCAGAGACACCACCACACTGACCTACAGGGGGAACGGTAACAGGTCTGCATGGGGAGAGCAAGGACGGCCTGACTAGGAGTTCCACTACAGCATGTACTAGTTCAGTCACAAAACACGTTCAGCAGTTCAGTGTCCTTTCTGATTTCACACACAAAAATATGCTCATACTCTCTGTATGCCTGTAGTAACATCTTAGCCATTTCAGTTGAACAACATGTAACATGGCATCATATTTATGCAAATATTCCAAACTATTTTCTTATTGAAGCTTTATTCAACCCAGCGAAGGAACTCCTTTTCCCAGAATATTCTTGTTGTTGTCATGTTGAGGAATCTGTAAAGCCCTGTGAGGGATTCTTTGGTCTCTGTCACCTTCCTAACGTTAACTCAGTGGTTCCTGGAGTTGGGGGACCCCACTCGGGCTCCCCTGATAGGCAGACAGGGACGCAGGAGATCGCTGACACAAGCAATAGATATTTGCTGAACTGACTGCTTAATGATTCAAAGCCATGAGGAAACCATTGCAAATTATTTAGTGTGCCGTAGAGTGATGCGATTACATTTACTGTGACGTTGATATCACTGCCAGATGTTGATTGGGAAAAGTCTCTAGATTTGCTAGAGTCGGGGTCGCAAACATTTTCCCAGTTAGAGCCGGGGGGACGCAGGCCAAGAGAGGTTGGGAGCCACTAAATTAACTCCTCTGCAGAGGCAAATGAAATCATCATCTGCCGAGGACAGATGGCAGCGAACCCGAGCCAACCAATTAGCCGTCTCCTCTGGCCTTACTGTAACTGCCTGGCTCCTAATCGCATTGGGAGGACAAATAACGTGGTGACCGGCGCGACGCTCTTCCTCCCACCCTCGGTGACGCCGAGCGCCAGCACTCACCCCAAAGCTCAGTCTCACCCCATAACTAAGTCTCACCCTGACACTCAGTCTCACCCCATCAGTCAGTCTCACCCCGGCCCTGACTCTCACCCCGGTGCTCAGTCTCACCCCGGTCATCAGTCTCACCCCAAAGCTAAGTCTCACCCCGGTCCTCAGTCTCACCCCAAAGCTAAGTCTCACCCCGGTCCTCAGTCTCACCCCGGCCCTCAGTCTCACCCCGTCCCTCAGTCTCACCCCGTCCCTCAGTCTCACCCCGTCCCTCAGTCTCACCCCGTCCCTCAGTCTCACCCCGGCCCTCAGTCTCACCCCGTCCCTCTGTCTCACCCCGGCCCTCAGTCTCACCCCGGCCCTCAGTCTTGCCCCGTCCCTCAGTCTTGCCCCGTCCCTCAGTCTCACCCCAGCCCTCAGTGCTCAGGCCCACATCGCGAGTCCCAGAGTCAGAGCCTGGTCACCTTGACAACAATTGTCAACACAGTCACGAGTTTAAACGGTGTTTATTTAAGACATACTGGCAATATGACAAATGCGCAAATGAACCCCAGTAAAACCACATGTCGCGTTTAAAACTAATAGGCTCTAGTCCTCATAGCTGACATCTGAATCCAAATATAGCCAGTTCTCCGGTCCAAGTCCCAGTCGTCAGAGGTTGAGTCAAGGTTGAGTCAAGTCACGAGTCACCATGACCTCACCTCGTTCTTCTCCCACAGGGTGAGCTCAGGCTTCTCCTGCTCCAGCTTCTGGGAGCGGTCCACCACAAAGTAGATGATGTAGATGCTGCCAGCCAGGGACAGCAGCACCAGGATGTTGGCCAGGATACGCAGGCTGATGAGAACCGCCCTGGTGGGAGAACAGCAGCGATGGTGGACAGTGGCTTTAGGGTGTCTGACTCCCACCTGACTCCCAAACCAAAGCTAATGGGATGGAACCCTGATGAACCCCTGACATCTACCTGTAGCAATCCATGAGCAAGACGCTCCAACCCCTTCCTGCTCCTTAAGTATAGGCATCTAAAAACACATGGTTTGGGATAAAAACTACATGGCCTATCCATTATATATTCATACAATTTGTGAAGTCCTCAACTGGGCTATTCTGATGATGGTGCTGACGTTGATTTACGAACACACACTCCAACCCCCACACATACAGACAGTAACACACATACACAGCGATGCTAAGTGAGTAGATTGGGTGGGCAGGCGTCTCAGGGGGTGTCAATCTGCGCAACATGCCAAGATTCATGGTTTTAAAGGTGATTGGATTTGGCAGTTTGTCAAGACAAGGATGTGGATGGCATCTAGTTTGTTGGGTCCTTGTGGTTTGTGTCTTTATTTTAGCCAACAACGGGTACATCTTTACTACACTCACAAAATGTTTCCCAGATTTTGAAATGCAAGACACAAGGAAACCAAACCCACATACAGGCTGGTATCTTTCTTCTTCTCCTGCTCCTCAACAATGGCTTCCTGCAGAGGGATGAAAACAACATGTAAGTGTCACATACGAATTACACAGGAATCATGTACGATCACATGTCCAGAGGATACCGACTGTCCATTGTACAACTGCAGGTCATGCCTTGCATGTCTGTCATGTGCTTTGTAAAAGTTTGATTCAGACCTTTCGCATGTGGACAATGAGTCCAACTCTAGTTGTGTGTATGTGTGTTTTGCTGTTTACATGTGTGTGTGTGTGTGTGTGTGTGTGTGTGTGTGTGTGTGTGTGTGTGTGTGTGTGTGTGTGTGAGTGTGTATTACTGTGTGTATTACTGAACGGGAGTATTAAGGACATTGAAGAGCATTGAAGGACATTCTAACAATGTTGTGTTCCCCAACCCTGATGTTGTTGACGATGGCGGCTCCTTTGCTCTCGGCCGCCTCAGGGTTCCCTATCAGGTAGTCCCAGGCGCAGAACACACGCCAGCAGAACGTGAAGTTCTCGTCCGAGGCGCTGGCGAGGCTCAGGCGGGAGTTCTTGGCCATCCTGCGGGAAGCGTTGGAAGAAGCACAAGGCAGTCTAATGGTGAGGGGGAGTACAGCGAGTGTTCAAACTCTTGGTTCTAAACCTGCTGTCCACACCGGTGGGCATCCATGAGAAATGAGAAGAAGTCCTCTGTAAGCCGCTATGGCTAAAAGCTGAATGACATGTCTCTTCACGTTTTGCTTAGTTGTAAAGGGGCATTTAGATTAGATTTGAGTCATTCCGAGTATTTTTTATATATAGGAACGAAATTTGTTCTCTGCATTTGACCCATCCTATGGTACATAGGAGCAGTGGGCTGCTAGGTTCAGCGCCCGGGGAGCAAGTTGGGGTTCAGCTTGCTCAAGGACCTTTTGAGATGCGGACAGTTGGAGGAGGGAATCGAACCGCTGACCCTACGGTCGGTGGACGACCCGCTCTGTCCACCCGCTCTACCCACTGAGCTACTGCCACCCATTGTACAGGTGTTCAACTTGTAACCTCTAACTGCTCTCCTTCAATGATTTGGATACACAGCATTAAGTGCAGCAGACAACACATTGTGTCTCGGTGGGACGAGACGTGTTACATGTGACACAGCTAACGGTGAGAGGAGATGGGTTAGATTGCATTGAGGATTACTTTCTCAGCAGGATGATGAAGCTGTAGGCGAAGACGGCCATGCCGACCATGAAGTAGGCCAGGGGCAGGCGGTAGCCGGCGCTGCCGATCTTCC
>JAXIVH010000005.1:13653988-13689330 GCA_036785325.1 Urophycis tenuis | reverse complement strand
TCTCTTCACAGGAACACGTATGCATCATGGATGAAGACATAAGAGCAGGGACAGTGTCCGGGTGTCCTCAGGAGACATCATCTGACACGGTTAGACCAGCCTGACAAGCTCATGGGGGATCTTAAGAAGCCTCCTGGTGTGAAGACCCCCGCGATCAACACATTCAAACCAAGTGACATCCCGGTACCACTACTACACTTGCTTTTACAAATGCAGTCGTTTTGGCAGTCGCTTACATCCAACGTGGACTGGTGGGGCGAAGGCATCCTTGGGTTTAGATAAAAGAGGCACACGAGTAGACCGCGGACAAGCGGAGAACATTACGTCCGGGAGACAAACACAGACAACTCCACCGTTAATCGATCACAGATTAGAGGGCCCCTCGTTGTCACCACCGGGTGCCAGTGTGATTAACCATGGCGAGCCGTTTCAAACTCCTCCCTCCCCTGTGACATCACAAGCGGGAGTGTCCACCTGGATAGAGGATGGATGAGATGCGCCCGCCGGTTGGTACAGTCCACTGGGCAGGCTGGGAGACTGATCTCCATCCATCGCACATGCAGGTAGACACTCCCACTCGTCACAATGTCACAGTACCAGGGAAGGGCACGGTTTGAATAGGCTAATTAGCAAGGGCTAATCACGCTCACACATGGGGGGGGGGGTAAACACAGGGGGGCCCCTTTTCAACCTGGCCATGTGACCCCGGGGAGGGGGGCGGGCTCACGTCCTCTTTACCTGGGGAAGGCGTCGAAGCAGTAGGTCTTGCGGGTGTCGGGGAAGGCCACGCGCAGGCCGGACATGAGCGGCGAGTGCAGGATGACGGCGGCCACCTCGTAGCGCGCGGCCAGGTCCACGGTGGGCACCGTGCCGATGCTCTGGCCGTACAGGATGATGTTCTCCGGGGTCACGCCGTACCTGCGGGTACCGGAGGGGGAGGGGGGGGGGGGGGGAGAGGGGGTGAATTATGATCTCTGAAAAGGGCAAGCGGCTCTCTGAAAACCCTGAGTAGGGGGGGGGGGGGGGAAGGTTCTGGAAACGGGATCACCGTGTGGAACTGGTTAGCATGCACTGGCTGCACGCCGCGGCCAGAACCTCTCCCCATCTTCAAAACAGTGATGTTCTCCAAAGGACGTTGCATGAATACTGTTTGTTTGACTCATGATTAAAAAAAAAAACGGAAAAAACAACTGTGTGTGGGACCTTTCCTTTCCAGTAAGGCTTGTGGTCAGAAGGTCAGATGCATGATCCGGGTATTAGACCAATGATTAAAGATGAGTGATGCAAGATCTGAATAATCAAACTTGGGGGGGGGGGAGAAGGATACGAAATGCAAACACCAGACGATGACAGTGAGATGGAAAGTAAAAAAAAAAACAGTAAGATTGAGACTGCAGGAAAGCCAGACTCAGGAGTCAAAGGAGGACAGAGAAGTCCCCGTTATTTATGGGCAGCGTGTCAGACAGAGCGCTGCTCCACAGGCCCTCAGGCACCGCAAGGCGGCGTGGAAGACAGAGCGCTGCGTCCATACGGCCGCCTGCCCGCGCCATACGGGCCGGCTCAGGGCATTTCTCCAGCCTCATCCGCATCAAATTGCTCTGTGGTGCAAGATCACCAACACTTGTAAAACTGTCAGACAGGAAGAAAGGCAGGTGGGGCTGGGCTGCAGGGGGGGGGGGGGGTGCGGGTGGCTCAGGGCCTCTGAGCCTCATGCAAACTTGACCCCCACCCCACTCCCCGAACCCCGTTTTCTTATTTGAAGACCGGATGATGAAATGTCCGGTTGTGACAGCTGCCCGACTCAGGCTTTTACAGACCGACATAAAGATCTCCACCGTCACTTGTGCGGAATAAAGCCGGTAAGAGGGATGGAGAGAGCGAGGACAGGGAGAGCGTGTGTGGGGATAATAAGATACCACACACGGCAGGGTATAGGCCAGCGCTAGGTGAGGAGGCAGTAAAACTGAGACAAGCAGAAGCCCAGCTGGAAACCACATAGGGAGAGGGCTCAGTCACTCACACACACAAACACACACACCTCACTTTAGGACAGAGGCTATAGTTGACCAAGTAACAAAAGAAGAAAAAAAATTGGGCCCTTGAGCTTGTTCTAAACAAGAGGCAGTTAAAGGGCAATACATGAGGTGGAAACATCAAACGCACAGAGATCAGGAGAAGGCCTCCAAATAGGAATTTCCAGCCTGGCAGTCATCCCGGCCATCCATGCACACAGTCTGGGACCTGGGAAGACTGGGATGGTTTGGTATTCTGTTCCAGAACACACACACGCACACGCACACGCACACCCTTTGGCGGACACTCGCATGGCGAGTAGACCGTGCCACAACCTTTTTTTTCTCTGATCACTTCCAGAATATTCTACGGGTCTCAGTCATTCCCTTACTCCACTCCAGAGTGGACGTATTCAATGTAGGCCTCTGTTGAAAAGCAGACCGTTGGTATACATTGGAAATCCCAATGTATACCAACAGTCTGCTTTTCAAAATTCCTTTGATCCCAATTGGGGATCAAATCAAAATTTGGCAAAATTGCGATAGAGATTGATGAGCTTTCAGGGGAGTTTCATCAGAAACGCTGCTCCTACCAACAGCTGAGCTGCAGGTAACCTGCTGCCACCAATCTGTTATTTGGCAGGCACAGCTCTAACCTTTGTTATCTTATACGAGTGCTACATAAAACAAATACAAGTTAATTATCTGGCAGGCCAGAGTGCTACCATATGGCAGTGTGTGGGGTAGGAGCAGGATTGCAAGGATTGCAAGGCCTAACACCATAATATAAGTGAGAAGAAAAATACAGAGGCTGTCAGGAGAACAGATAGAAGCCGGTTGCCAGTGAGATAAGACAGGTCAAAGAGACCCCATGACCATCTTTTTAAGTGACACACATTTGACTAGTACAAGTTATTTCAAGGCAACCTTGGGGGCAAATCCTTAAGAGTGCTGAACAGCCCAGCATTACTTCCATCGGTCCCAAAAGTAACTTCATGGCGAAAGCAACCATTCTAAATGGCACCACTTCCCAGGAAATGTACAATTGTTGCAAAATGAGTGCCAATGTTTTCTGTAATTGAATTTACTGTAATAGAGCTATATTCAAGGTTCCCAGACTACCTGGCAATGATAAAAAAAAAAAAAAAAATGCGACTGCAGGCAGAGTAGAGAGCACTCAAGTGTAATGACGGACCTTGTGGGAATGGACGGCCATTAAAGACGAGTGCAGAACCAGATAGAAAGGTCCCGGCTCGGCACTGGTAACATCAACTAGATTAGAAACACGCTCTCCACAGAGAAGTCAGCCATTAGGGTTTTATGCTCTTATGTATAAACACGGTGTGTTTCAGGAGCTAATTAAACCCCTACACAGAAAGAGGGACTAAAAGAGGTCTCCTTCACACCATAACCAAACGACTCATATCCAGCACTGAAAAACTGGGCCAACGGCACCTACACACTAATGACCATCTCCTCTTGGTGGACTCAATCCGCTAGGTTACCACCAGTAGATTGGACGCCATGAGCAGTTTATTTCCATTGATATGTATTGCACATAGTAATGGCCCAGAATGTTATTTTGCTGGTAGTCCAAAAGTGTTTATTGTGCTGCTGGTGTACATTTGGCATAGGCATATGCCAAAATGATACGCACTTGCAATTGCCAAATGCCAATTTTTTCCTCTTAATTACTACTCCATACACGCCAGCAATTAATGTCAAATCAATATTCAACTGGACTCAAGTTCCCTCATCGCGTCGCCATCCTGGCCGCTTTGCGAAGTCACATTACATGGTGGAGGATGGACCACAAGAACAGGCAAAGTACACAGGAACACAACGAATCTAAAGGAAATGAACAAGGAAAACTCCAATAGGAGTGAGGGGGAGAAAGTGGAAAGATGACAAAAATTATGCCAGATGACTCAGCTGGAAGTTTCATTGCTCTCGCCAGGGGAGAGTGTTTACAAGGGGGGGTCGTCTCCATGGTTGGTCCATGCAACCTGGTGGCTGAAACCTTTCCGCTTCATATTCCACATCCGGGCCATGACGTTTTTCCCCCCCTCCACAAACCAGCAGCAAATATGGAATCAACCACCTCTTATTACAGAATCACCCACGGTGTATTTTCAACTAATACTGTGTTTTATATCAGGATAATGCTGGACGGTCTGGTAGTTTGGGGGGTCACACACAGTCAAAAAGTTATGTGTTCAACGTACAGAATCAACCTGTAGGAGCTGTGAAACAAAGACGCTTCACCCCCAATGGCTCCTTAAAACACATTAAGACTGTCCTTAAAAACTGTGTGCACGAGTGTAACCGTGCAATGAGTTCAAAAACAAGGTTCAAAAGGAGGACATTAACTCCATAATGATGATATAATGTGAGTACACACACCAGCAATATAACTCAAAGACTCTGAAAGAAAACATGATCCATTTGAACAAAACAGGGGCAATTTTCTGGCTCTGGATTCACCTAGCCTTAAAGTGAAAACACATGTCCAGCAAAAGCTACCGAGAGAGAGAGAGAGAGAGAGAGAGAGAGAGAGAGAGAGAGAGAGAGAGAGAGAGAGAGAGAGAGAAGAGAGAGAGAGAGAGAGAGAGAGAGAGAGAGAGAGAGAGAGAGAGAGAGAGAGAGAGAGAGAGAGAGAGAGAGAGGAGAGAGAGAGAGAGAGAGAGAGAGAGAGAGAGAGAGAGAGAGAGAGAGAGAGAGAGAGAGAGAGAGAGAGAGAGAGAGAGAGAGAGAGAGAGAGAGAGAGAGAGAGCGAGCGAGAGCGAGAGAGAAAGGAGTGCCTTGTTTCCATATGCAAACTCTGACCAGCAGAAGCAGCCTGTCCAAACATCTCATGCTGGACTTCCTTGGAAATATTGTTGGCTGAGCACAACAAGCGTGCCCTCGTCATCAGGCACTGGAAAGCAAACCAGCAGTTAAATAGGGTCATACATGGAGGTGGAGAAACACACACACACACACACACACACACACACACACACACACACACACACACACACACACACACACACACACACACACACACACACACACACACACACACACACACACACACACACACACACACACACACACACACACACACACACACACACACACACACACACACACACAGGATTATAACTGGTCATAGCAGACAACAGATTTTTTTTTTTTGCATGTCAGATTAGTGAGCCCCATTCTGCCAATTATTTTCCAGTAATAACCAAATCCCTCCTGTATGTTACTTTATTGACATTGCATCCTGCTCTATAGGGGCATTAGTGGGGTGGCAAATTAATTCAATTTGATTGATAAAGCTGAGCCATTTGCCAATTCATAATTTCCTAAAATCTAATTAACTCTCTACAAAGCCAAGTGGCAAAAGATTACCATTAGCATAAATGTTGGGCCTCAATTAAGCAGACATCGCAACAAACTGGGTGAACTTTTAATTGTATTCCGGCATGGCAAGTGAATATGAGCAATGACCTCGTCCGCAGTGCACCTGTTGCCTGCAAAGCGCCAGGGGCTTCCAGTGATGGAATAGGCACTGGATGGATGATCTGATCTCCATCCATGCTGACAGCATGCTTAATTGCGTAATCTCTCAAAAGGATGGGGATTGAAGTGGAGATTGTCTTAGGGTAAGTTAAACCGAAGCTCACTGTTCACTTTATCAGACAGGCCAAATGGTGACAGCCAATCGATGTGATGAAGTGGCCCAAAATTCACCTCCAGGTCCTACCGCTGAGCTTCTGCTGTGACATTTAAATTCAGCTTGCCTCGTGTCCTGGGCTCTATGGAGGAATAACAATCATGGGCACAATGTTCTCGATGCGCTAAAGCCACAGGGTAATTAATTGATTGGTATGAAAACAGTGTTGTGGTTTGTATTGATGTCCTAATATGAGCTATGCTTTGCTGATCTTTCCCTTTACCACTAATCGCAGCACGCGCTTGTCAAGTTAGTCCACGCCATTTGTTTTGCGTTTCCGTGACGTCTGACGAAGAGTTCACCAAGTTCACGCGTTAACGCTTTGTCTCGTAATGAACACACCATTACAATAATGATTAGGTCACAACAGTGTGATCTATAATGTGGCATTACCACACGAGTGCTCAAGCAAAGAAACAATGTTATCGCACTGACAGAAATCTAAAAAGGAAAAAGCCAGTGGTTTGCACACACCGATCTATATCTGTATAGCGTCTCTGCTGATTTGGTCGTGCAAACATGGGTTTAGAGCCGATACCTCCTAGGCTGAGTAATGAGTTGGGTTCCTACTGCTTGGCAATCAAATGCGTGTTTAAGGGCACTGCCTTAATGATTTTCCACCAAATGTAATTAAAAAGATATTGAATAAACATAAACCTTCTCCGCAGGCACTTGGACCCCGTAAAAAGAGCAAAATGATTAACATTGTTTTCACGGTTGGGAAAGCAGCTTTCTAGTGCATCGGTAGATGTAAAAAGGTTTATTCTTGACGTTGGTGGGAGGAGATGTATGTAGAGCATCTGTCAAATCAAATATGAAAAGAGATGCGTGGAATGAAGATCTAGGTCTGTTGGAAACAATTGAGAGCCTCTGCATTAATCCCATTTGGTTATGTTACGCTATCCATGTTTAATTAGACCAAAGGCTGAACATTACCAGAGGAAGAGACATGTGGTGACAGTTCAGTTCCACAGATACTATCAATTAATACAGCATTTTCATCCAAAGCAACTGAAGACAAATAAAAATACATGGTCATCAGGAGAGGTTGCAGCCATCCTTGAAAACGATGTCCTCCTGGGCGTCTACAGACAGGTTGCAGACATCGGGGATTGAACGCAGAACCTTCCAGCTGGAAGTTTAACAGCCTAGCCACCTAGCATACACCATTCAGCCCATTTAAGGACAGACACCATGCTAATAAGAGCCTGCGTGAATGCCTATCAGTAAATCCCTCAAATTATCCCTGAGGCAATCGGGGAGAAAAAACAGAAACTGACATTGTCTTTCTTGTTCTGCTACAGCTAAGATCCAACTATTTCAAGATGCATCAGCAACATGGGAACAACAGATCTCTTGGGTCACGCTGGACCAGTAGGCAAAAAACTAAAGCCATAAGGGTTTCTGTATAGACCACAGGAGGTCGGTGGACTAGTTCTCCATAGGCCAATGTATACTGATTTTTCCTAATGTTAATGTCATGTTTGTTTTTTATCATTTTGGGCAGTTAAGTGTGTCAGCTGCTGGTTTGAAATGCAGGTGGTTTGAATGGTTTGAGAGGATGCTAAATAGATCAAATACAATAGGACATAACTGATATGATAAGAGGATTGTGAATACCATTGTAGTGCACTGAAGTCACTCATCTTTGTAAATAGTCGTTGGATGAGGCTTCGCAACACAACACATTTTCTCTGAGGGTTGTTAATCAATTGTGGGCCCATAAAAGGAGGTCAGCCCCAACAGACACTGCATTCATTCATTCATCATACGTGTTTAATGTCTGCACTCCCCCACTTCATTACACCCAGCAACTGTTATGGAAAAAAAAGTGCCATTTGAGAAGCTGTGGCCTTGCTGCCA
The DNA here is from genome assembly GCA_036785325.1 of Urophycis tenuis. NCBI lineage: Eukaryota > Metazoa > Chordata > Actinopteri > Gadiformes > Phycidae > Urophycis > Urophycis tenuis. The sequence continues at coordinate 13,681,737 of JAXIVH010000005.1, read as the reverse complement.
TAATGTTTGGTCTCTCACATTAACAAGGCCTTGTTAACAAGAGGGGTTGTTAATGATGTGTCATTAGCATCCATGTTTGTTTTTCACACCATTATCCGTGAGCTCCAGAGAGCGATTGTATGATAAACCAGCCGAAGGTTAGCTGTTTCTAAGATGCCTGATCTACCCTGTCTGACACGATCACCCAGCCATCAGAAGGCACGAGGTATGCGCTTGGGCAGGGCTCTACAGTGAAACCATTTCATCCGGATGGGCAAGGAAAAATTCCCTTGTGCAAAAGTGAATTTACATTTAGGAGCACATGGGCGAGTGGTAATTTTTATCCTTTAAATAAAATTGGACCACGTTACCAACGTTCACACATTGCCCGACCAAGGAAATAGCTGCGATAAACACTTCACACATTCCAGTGGAGGTTGAGAGGTGTAGTTCATAAATGTGTTTCGGGCCATTTACCATGTTCACGGGCAAAGATTTGCTACAAAACTGCTTTGAACTTAAAAGAATCACAAGATAACGTAATCTTTCACGTCGTATTTAGTATTTGGCTATTGAAGCGGTACAGACCAGGTGCTTACGCTAATGTTATGCCAGGAGTTGGAAGGTGGGGATGCCACGATCGGTGCAAAAACAAAAACAAACCCCAGGGACTACAATTCACCTGGAGGGAGATAAAAATTAATGATCACGCTTTGCTTTTTGACAGCTGAGGAGACAAAATATCAATGTGGGGATTTTTCAACTTTCCCTTTCTTGCAGCTGCCCCTTTTAAAATAAGTTCCTGTAATGTCACATTCACATTTAAGCAGGAATGTCCTGATGCGATGTAAAGCTTAACATGTACTTACACACCTGAACACCAGCAGCTGCTTTCCCTCCACCATGTTAAACCAGGGAACTGGAGCAACCCAGCTATAGAATTAGTTAAATAGAAGCGTTTGTTTACAGCAGTATAGTACCATCGCATACTTTTGCTTCTCCGCAAACAAGAATGCATGCAAGAATTTAAGCTTTGTTGAAAAATGAATGTCCCGCAAACTGTCCAGGAGAGATACAAAAGCTCCTGGACAACAGAAATGGTGTAAAAGAAATTTGAGGTTCTGTTTAAGGAGATAAATTTTAGATTGATAATGGGCACTGGTACAGAGAGTTCTTTTGTTTTTAAACATTTATAGAATATTTGTTTTTATCCAATGATAATTTGGCAGTTCAATAGACATGGTGGCAGCCAAAATGACTTATTTATTGTAAGAGTCAACAACTCTCTTATTTATCCCTCTTATTTTGACTCTGTGCCTAATTTAGTTATGCCCCTATTTTTGGGGACTGTTCCCCAAAAATTAGCAGCACAGTGCTCGCAGGGAAGAAGTCAGCGTACAGCCCTGGCCGCCGCTCTATAAGCCCATTTCACACATAGTTCCCGGTAAATTACTGGGATAAACTTTCAGGCGCTGCTCGTGATTTTCACTATCCACCAATGCAGCTATGTTCTGGAAGATATCAGTTGTGCGCCTTTCATACATGGCATAGCAATGGCGGAGTAGAGGGGCCAAGGGACGGTCCAGCAGATGGCAATAAAGCAACACTTCTTCATGCCAGCTGCCATAAAACTTGTGGACTGAGAGGAGTTCCCATATGTTGAAAGCCAGTTGAGCCAGTCTTCAAAAAAGGAGCATGTTACCAAACAAAATAATGAATTGATAATGTTATTGGGTCACCGGAAAGGCATTGGCACAGTAAGATTCAAATGCATCCTCGGCGGAGTCTTGTGAGTGGCTCACTCTACCCACATGAAGGGTCAGATGGATGCAACCCTTTACATGCCTCTCCCCACAACTAGTTCACAACACGGCCGTAGAGTGGCAGTGTTCTGGGAATGTAACGAGGTCTTGGTGCAGGCATATTGCCGGTGCCGATCTTGCAGAATATCGACCCCTGTTCCCATTCACACATGACCTTGTGCTAGAAATATTCCGGTACTTTGCAGGGTAAGACAACTGTATGTACAAAAAGGGGGCTCGTCATGAGGCAGGTATGCTTCTGCAGCTGTGGACATCCAACCAATGCCACTGGGCAGCAGCATCTCCTCATCATTTTGTCGATATTTCTATGCAATCTGCAAATAACAAAGTAGTCCGCCCTTAACTAAAATGCTATTTAACTAGATGAGTCACGTTTCAACATTTCCCAACTGGGTAGACCATTAAAAGGCGTGAGCAAATCAATGTGGTGCGCGTCGTGTTGGCTGTCAAGTTCTGGTCATCCATATGCACTTGTCCGACCAAATTCTCATTGGTTGGACAAGGTGTTGCTTACACGAGGAGAGACTTGGGGTGGGAGGGACAAAAGCAGACCATATTTTAGAGTTATAGGCTGTATTGTGTTAGAAATTTAAAAGAAATTAAATAAATGAATAACAATAAATAATGAATGGATTCGAAATAAAAAAAATGATTAAAGGCTCCAATCTTGAGATAACTTGTTATGAATTGGCACTATAAATAAAAAATTGAATAGTTGCTTTTCTTTTCTTTTTTAAAAATCACACGTTTTAATTGACCAAGACTTATAGTCTAGACAGGAGTTCAAAATCCTCTTTCCAAACTTTGAACGTGCCAAACTTAAGACTGCTGGTCATAACCAACTGAACATTTACTCGCCTCCAAACAAATTGACACCGTGTCAAAGAAGTCATGGGTGTGGCAGCACTCTGATCAAATATACAACAAAATGGTGTGCATGCATATCATCCGTCAAAATTGGCACCTCGGCATGCCTGGCAGGCAGCACCGGCCGTTGTGACACATTCAATTAAACACAGAACAAGGCCTCAGATGGAGTCTTGTGTGTGCCGGCCTTCTACTACGTGTTGCTGCCCCACACAGCACTCCGTGGAGATGGACTCAGGCCAAGAGTGTATCTGAAACACAACCACTTCCTCCAAACAGCGCTACCTAAACTGGAGATTTTACCAATTTGGTCCACTCCAGCCAAAATATGTCTGTTTTGTTCATCTAGAGAATTTGTATATTTTTTTAATTCCCCATTGGCCAATGGATTAGCCAAATAGTCAGTTGAATTTCAGTCAAACAAGACTTTCTTTGGTACAGCCCTATATCGGACAGATTAAAAAAATGACGTGCCAAGGTTATGTCCATGTGCTGCACAGTGGTGGGCATGAGCCACTGTCAAAGTGGTCCATCGTAGTAAACTGGAGCAACGTCTACTGGATAACTGTTGGGCGTTTCCCTGAATGTTAGGGCGTAAAGGGCATATGACGCCATTAGCATGCAACCCAATGTAGCGGAACATTAGCATAAATAAAACAAAAGGATTTATCTGGGTTGGAACATTGCTGGAAACAATTGGGATAACGCAAAATTCAAACAAAATTAAAAACATGGGTTGAGCTGTTAGTCGTTTTAGAAATGTGAATGCGGAAATGTTACATATACCTTTAAACTGACTTTCGATATGTGTAAATTTGTGGAAATTATCGCTGGCAATTACACACACACACACACAATAAATTCTTAAATACAATTATACACAATTAAATATGTGAATATGAATAAATATGTGAATGTACAAATTGTGACGCCGACGGGGCAGTATGAAAATAGAGTTGATGATTTCTTTTGGACAAAGGTTTCTTGTGTTGTATGGTTTTAACACGGACATGTCGTTCACAATGTAGCTTTCTTATCAGGGAAGAAATAGGGTGCGTCCCCAGGAAATGGCAACACCAAGTGTACTCTGTCCTTTCAGATTTTAAATAATCAGTGGCAGGACGTGTACATCCTTTGAACGGAAAAGAGTGACCAGTCTATTAAAAATATTAATGTAGACACATTAGTATGGCAGCCCTACTTGGCTCTGAAATGCTGCATGGTGGCACAGGGCCACTATCCCAGTGTTTAGGGAGAAGCCTGGCCCTGTATGCAATGTTTATTTCACCCAGTATATAAACAAGGGCTTCTCTGACAAGTGATTAGGCCAGGCCAGTCTCCTGGTTAATTCAAAAGGCTGACTGGAACTTGAAACGTGCACCGTCTAGTCTCAATAGGGACTAATATACTTCTTTAGATAAAATCCACTGTATAATCCTGTTCCCATTTAAAATCATAAAACAAGGACACATTTTAGCTGGAGTGGACCAATTTTAAGAAATATCAAGTCAACCTGAGGTTCAATGTGCACAGTTATACTTGAGGTGTATGTAACAGTTCTAAAGCACTTTCATCCCATGCAAAACTTCTGCATCCACAGCCGGGGGCAAATCACAGCTGAACAAAGTCAGTGTTTCCCACATACCTGCATGAACAACAGCGCTTTGCATAGGTTAATGGTTATCCAAAACACTCAACCGAGCCACCACCACAACGACGACAACACCCCAGCAGCAGGCAAAACAAACAGCATGCAGCTCATGCAGGCCTGTAGTAGCTAGTGAGCTGAAACAGCCGTCAAAAAAGAGGCGACAGAGGAATTGCTATTCAGACAGAAAGGCTGCCAGAAAAAGAACAAGACAGAGAGAGACGGAACCACCAAATATATATTGGGTAAATCCTGTAGTTTTTCTGGCTCATTGATACCATGGATTGAAAAGGCTGGACTGGAATTCAGGGTTCAACAGGGCCCAGAGCACATCAGCACTTAACTTGCTCCACTTCACAACATCCAACAGCTCCATCGGTGCCTTATTTGTAAGCTACTATACACAGCATCAAGTCCATTACATTTACCTGATCTGGGCCCATATAGGGTTTGGAAAAGCCATCTCAGGATCAGTAGTTGGATGTTTTCACCCAACCCAATGACTCATCTTAGTTTGATGACTTTTGTATGAGGTCATTTGAATGAGCAATTGTAAAAAGCCATCCCAGCCCTCCATCAACTGCTTTGCTTTGTAATAAGATAATTGTTAGTAGCCTAAAAACTAAATACGTAGTAATAGTAGTGTAGTCACCTGTCTAACCATACTGGTGCACTGCAAAGTTTGTCATAAACGTGCTTCACCTAAAATACTGTAGTTGATCGAATGATGCATTACAATCAGCCTCATCACATACATAACAACCCCTTCCCCACTCACTTGTTCCTTAGCACCTGCCACGCAGCCTCAATGTCTGCATAGAGGTTCTTCTCGGACGGCTTGCCGCTGCTGACCCCGTAGCCCGAGTAGTCGTAGGAGAACACGTTGCAGTTGATCCTGGACCCCAGGCCGATGTAGAAACTGCACATCTGACCCAGGTCCACAGCGTTCCCATGAGAGAACAGCAGTGTGTACCTGCTGTTTGGCGCACAGCGTACAAACATGCAGCCGACCCGGTTGCCCCGGCTACTCCTCGTGTTGAACACTTCCACTGCATCCAGCTCGCGTTGGGAGTACTGCCAGTCCGCCCGCTCTGTGAGGTGCAGGCTGGAGGCCCCCTGCGGGTCGGTGTGCACCGAGTAGGTGGGCTCCGGTGGTAGGAAGGCCAGCTTGGCAGCGATGCGGCTGGGGCAAGGCGGGCAGCAGAAGAGCCAGCACAACTCGCCAAGAGAAAACACATTCATCCTGGGGCCTTGCTCGGGCATCTAGGCTCCGGGTGACCAGAGACACTGGGTTAGTTTTGTCAGCAGCAGAACACGTTAGCTTTGGTGAGATACTGTATGCACGTATGTGTAGTTGTGGTTAAGTGGCTGTGAGGAGGATTACTGTAGGCAGGATCTTCAGGCAGGCGCTGGGTTGGTAGGTGGCTAACACGCTAGCCGGCTGAAGACTGTTAAAACTCCGACTTCATCTGTATCTCCGAGCTGTAACGCGCCGTCGAAGGTTCGCTGTAATAATGGACACATCAATATATTGTGGCAAGCAATTTTTGTCGACTAATGATACATCCATAAAGTGTTATTTCCTAAGCGGGCAGGTTTGGTAGCAACACAATGTAAGCGGCCATATCTTAAGACTAAGCCAAATATAGCACTTCCGGGGAAATCGGATATCCTGTTGCGCTTCAACATTTTTGGTTAAATACACATTTATATTTACCTATGTTCGCAAAACAAACATTGTTCTATTATGAACAATAAACATGCATATTATCATGCTTTTTATATTATCTATTTTACATTTATATTTTCTCCTCCACTAACACAGTGTCTGGAAATGCCATCTCAGGATCAGTAGTTGAACAACCGTAGGGTTGCCACCTGTCCCGGTTCCTGTCCCAGAAGATTTCTAAATTCTCCCGGGACACGAAATGTCCCGATTTTTAATGGGCTATTGCCTTAGCCCACCCTATTGTTTCGTCCTCAAATCTAATATTCTACCGGCAATTTTACGCAAGTTTAAAATGTCTATGCGTCTGTCAGCTGTGATCAAATGCCTTTGATCGTTTCGTCCTCAATTCTACGATATTCAAAATCCCAATACCCCCCCCCCTCCCCACACACACACACACACACACACACACACACACACACACACACAGGTGGCAACCCTAACCCAACCCAATTACTCGTCTTAGTTTGATGACCTTTGTATGAGGTCATTTAAATGAGCAATTGTAAAAAGCTTTAATTTATGTTCTGCATCGACTGCTTTGCTTTGTAATAAGATGATTGTTGGTAGCCTAAAAAATAAATATGTAGTAATAGTAGTGTACTCACTTGTCTAACCATACTGGTGCATTGCAAAGTTTGACATCAACGTGTTTGGCCTAAAATACAGTAGTTGATCGAATGATGATGATGATGATCATCATCATCATCATCATCATTATCATCAATAACGGTCTTTGTTCTACCCTAATATGTAGTGTTTCCTCATCTTAGAATTAGTGTAATAATAATAAAAATAATAATAATAATAATAATAATAATAATAATAATAATAATAATAATAATGTGTATGATCATGGATGAAATAATGGAAGTGTGCACGAGACACTGGCCGTATTTGAATTGGAGAAAATTGGAGACTGTTTGTGTCATGACTGTGCCATTGCCAGTCTGCATATACAGCGCCTCCTTTAAACCTTTAGAACAATGCGTCCTCCATATGCATATCAGGTGACCTCACGTTTTGTCCCCAACAGGTTGGGAAACTCTGCCCTACATAGTGACGCCTATATCCTTTTAGGGAAGGCAGGGAATAGGAGGAATTTGATCACTAATTAACCACCAGCAATCTATCGGCATGACGTGTATTGTCTCATCAACAGGCCGACATGTAAATTGGTCTATATACTGTTGGTTCTGGCCAAAAAGAAAAGGACATGTTTGCTTCTTCCCATGTTCCATGCTGAGTGTGATAGATACGTAGAAGGTGCTTATCATCCTGAATATATCAGGGAGAATGCCAAATCTCATTCTTTTGATTCATTTAAACACATCGATTCATTTATTTGAAATCATTACATTGTGAAACATGTAAAGAAAAAACAAAAGCCTCCACAGTGTTAAGAAATGTAACTTTAAAAATGGTTGCCTCATTTACACACACAAATAGCCTGCACATCAAAGGCAATCTCAATTTTGTTCTATTGAGCAAGCAAAGGCATCTGTGTGCCCGAGCATATTAGCACACATCATTAAACCAAACAAGGGCTTCTCTTCATCGTGTGTATTGTTATGCGTGCAGAACAACCAATCTGGACCCATCAGCATTTGCAATGATTCAAAAGAGTTATGCCTAGATACCACTATCTCAATGTGTTGTAGATACCACTAGTGTGTTATAGATACCACTACCTCAATGTGTTGTAGATACCACTAGTGTGTTATACCACTACCTCAATGTGTTGTAGATACCACTACCTCAATATGGTGTAGATACCACTAATGTGTTATAGATACCACTACCTCAATGTGTTGTAGATACCACTACCTCAATGTGTTATAGATACCACTACCTCAATGTGTTGTAGATACCACTATGTAGATACCATTAACTCAATGTGTTGTAGATACCGCTACCTCAATATGTTGCAGATACCACTACCTCAATGTGTTGTAGATACCACTACCTCAAAGTGTTGTAGATACCACTACCTCAATGTGTTCTAGATACCACTAATGTGTTATAGATACCACTACCTCAATGTGTGGTAGATACCACTACCTCAATGTGTTGTAGATACCACTACCTCAATGTGTTGTAGATACCACTACCTCAATGTGTTGTAGATACCATTACCTCAATGCGTTGTACCTCATCACAATGTTTTTTCATTCTGCTGATACAACTTAAAGACAGGATAAGATTGACTCTATAAACTATTAATCCAAGATGGGAAGCTTGTTGGATGTTCATTTAATTTGTTCTCTCATGTCCTAACTTCAGTGCAACTTTGTTGAAGGGCATGGTAATGAAAAAGCCATCACTTGCAACATTTGGAACGCAACTATTGTAGGAAATGTCGGTCTTAACGCCCATACAATCAGCCCCACTGTTTGTATTGCTAATCTATTTGTTTGACTTATGAACAAAAAAGAACACATTCTCCCACAACACAACAGGGCTTCAAACTAAAAGTTCAAAGTTCAAAAGTTCAGCCGTCGATCAAAGTGTCACTGCAGACACCTGCAAAAAAAAACAACAAGAACCTCAGCAGCCCAGCCAGGGTCACGGGGAGGAGTGCGTACCATGGACACAATGAGAACCTCTTCCACGGCCACAACCCCAGCACGGTGGACACATGTCTCTGATCAGACCAGTCAATCTCAACCCATCCAGCGGTGAATGTGTTGTCCATGCAGGCGGGTGGAGACTCTGTTGGCCTAACCACAACCCTGGAGCAAGTCTGGCTAATGGGTCCAATTCTAGACGCGAGGAAAACGCCTCTTGGAAGGCAAGCTTGGTTACATGAGAAATGGACCTTGCCTTGTCCATTAATCCCATCTGTTCAGCATTTGAACAAGATAATGTAAAGTTGTTTTAGTTCTCTAGTATAACTAGAATATTGTTGGCACCGTGGCACTGGAAGGGATTGCGTTTTGAACATAGCAGTGGTTGGATCAAGAGCTTTACAAGGGCACACTGGGTGATGCACATGGCTGGTGCTTCAGCCAAGCATTTGGCATTTCCCTTCGCTTCCGCCCCCCCCCCCCCCCCCCCCCCACATCTTCTCCAGCTCGTGTCAAGACACACTAATGACCACACTTGGTTCCGGTGAAGGGAAAAATATTATAATGAAACAAATGCAGATATCAGTTCACGACCTTGCCAACGTCAAACTTCATGAATCTAATTAAAGCAAGCCTCTTACTTTGAAGCTCAGCAAGTTAGTTAAATGTTAAATCTGATATGGATATTGTCCAGTGCATGCAAATATTGTGGGCATTTATTGGCATCTTCCATCTTATTTGTCGAGTTTGCATGCAGGCTAAAAATAAAATAAAACTTGCAATGCAGTTAAGAATGATTTTTAATATATGGGCAATGTTGTCAGTGTGTAATTATGCCAACAGTATGGCCTGTAGCATCAGCTCTTTCCCTGTCACTCTAAACGTGCAACAGGGGCCAATTTAAAAGGATATGTGACAAAGGCAAAGAGTCAAAGGCAGGATTAGCGAACAGGCATGTCAAAGAAAGTGTCCTCTTCATCAATGTGTAATACGATTTATTGGACTCGAGTCCATCTGCATTCCCGTGCAGAGCCAGCCATCGCAGAGGGATGGCTGATAGCCGAAACCAGAGAAGCCTCCGCAATGTTGTGTAAGTCAGTGGTTTGTGAGTTGAGATTGTGTGGAGTTCAGATCTGATGGTGAACCCTCTCTAACCTTTCCCTCTCTCTCGCTTGGTCTTTGTTTTTGTTTCTCTCTCTCTCTCTCTCTCTCTCTCTCTCTCTCTCTCTCTCTCTCTCTCTCTCTCTCTCTATCTATATATCTATCTCTCTGTCTATCATCTCTCTATCTCTATATCTTACTGTCCTCTGTCTCTATCAGCTCTCTCTTGGTATTTATTTTTCTGTCTCTCTCTCTATCTCTCTCATACCTGTCTCCTTCTCCCCATTCCCCCATCCCCTTTCTCTCTTTCCCCTCATCCATCTTCCTCTCCCCCTCTCTCCCCCAAATTCCATCCCTCAACCCCCCCCCCCCTCCCCATTTTCCTCACCCCCCCACCCGCATCCCTCACCCCCCCCTCCTCTTTGTGTAGCAGGTCATGGCTTATCTTTACCTCCGGCCCCCAGGGTCGTGACGCCTGGCAGAGAGATGGCTTTGGCTTGCTGGGTCTCGCTGTTTAGCCAGAGCACCGTGCCCAGGGGAAGACCCCTATCTCGAGGGTTATATTGTTGCAAGATCATGCCCAGCCAAGAAGCTTCCCAGGTTGAATGGAGCTCCCAGTGTAACACACACTGTGAATATGTTTTTTGTTTTTTTCAGGGACTCAAGTCGAATGCTGACGTTGGCTGGCGACGGGCCAAGGTCACCAGAGACAACGGCAAATCCCCGTCTCAGGTATCTTCTTGCGAGAGCAGACAGACTTGCTGGCCGGCACATTGCCACCAAACATTCCAGCGTGCCGATTCCATCACTGCTTTAAAAAAAGCAACAACCTTGAGTTATTCCTACAGAGCCACGACAGTCTCAAGTACCAGTCAGTTACCCGTCGCACGGGAAGTGAGCGCTAATCGCTATCAAAATATACAATGGACGTGATGGTCAATAAACGCAGGTTGAGCAGATTATAAAGATAAATGTATGAATAAAGAAAGATGAGAAACCCAATTTTCAGTTTAGTCAAATAAAGTGTAATGTATTATCTGCTAGCTTTGCAAGTCTACACAAGAGCCTTAACATTAAAAAAAACTGTCTGCCAAGCCATATGTTCTTTCTCGGGCCCCAAATGGACAGAATTCTGGGAAGTTATTTAGATTATATGTGTACCCTACTCAAAACAACTGTACAACCCTGCCTCTGCGTTAAGTATTATTTTTGTGACTCCAGCTAATTCAGCATTTTTTAAATAATGTTCAGATAAAATATTGGGGCATTCACATCCTTGCTTGCTAGACATTGTAAAACGTCCCTCCATTACCCAGTGGTTAAGAGATGTCATGTACTTCAGTAAGCTTTAGAAAATTAAACACACTTTGAGAGTTTTTCAAGTTTTTCACATTTCCTACCTGATAATCCTAGATCTGTTATGGATGTAAACACATGTGTGTGTGTGTGTGTGTGTGTGTGTGTGTGTGTGTGTGTGTGTGTGTGTGTGTGTTTATTTATTATTATTTGTTTCATTTGTATTTATTTTGTTGAGGGTGGGGGGGTTCTTGTTCTTACAATTCCATGTGGAATTTTTGCTTATTCATGAATATAAAATGCGAACTGCACTTTAATCTCAGTGACATTGTTATTCCTGCTTTTCGTTCAATAAAAATATCTGCCCTCCTGGTATGCAAATAAAATGCTTAGCCTTCAGCATTTTGAAGTAACCTTTATCCAAAAAAATATTATGTTGACAGTGAACTCCCAAAGAACACTGCAACAAGTCAACCATAAAAATGTGCTCCTACTATTATTCTGTTCACAGTGTTGATTGTTAGACTCAGTTTGCGTTTTTTGTGGTTGTATATTGTCTGTTCTTGTGTTTGTGTGGGCCTGTGTGCAGAAGTGTTTTGGCATGCATGTACACAATCTGAAATTCCCCTGAAATTCCAGTAAAGCCTTCATCACTGCCACCACCATCATCATCATCATCACCACCACCACGACCACCACCATCATCATCATCATCATCATCATCATCATCATCATCATCATCATCATCATTGTCATCGTTTTACTCTTCGTCATCACCGAGCTCTCTCTGTGACATACAGACCTTCATGCCCATATCGTCTAGTAGATACATTCCAGCACTCAACACAGTATTCAGACTAGCACTGTTAGTTCACCCATACCTAATTCAGACTAAATCTGCTTTTCATCAGTCAGTCTTTTGTATTCGTTCTAGCTTATGATCAAAGTTTCTAAAATGGTGCCAGCGGGGGCCTGGTACTTAGGAGCTTACAACTACAATAGAACAGGACTGACTTGGGGATTTAGTTCAGAAAAAGTAAAAGACCCAAATGAACCGTTATATTCTATTGGTATGGTGCTGAATGTAGATTTGATCAACAGCAAAATGAGCTTTGTAACACTTTACAATAACAAACATTAATATACCAGCAATGCAGCAATAACCATGAACTTACACTTAACAAACAGTAACTAGTAACAGTAACTAATTGTATAGTAATTGTGAATTAATGGTGTTTATGTTTATAATGCACCATTACCTTATTTATTAAATCACTTTAATAACTAAGGTAATGGTGTTCATGTTAACTAATGTATGAATATATAGATGTTTTTAAAAAATAAATAGGGTTAGGATTAGGGTCAACCCTAACCAACGCTCAGCACAAAAGGACCAGAGCACAGCTAGCACATACTAAAATATAGCTTAAGGTACCATCTCACACCGCATTTTCCTCAATGCCAAATGTAGGTCACGTATAAAGCCAGGCCATATCTGTAACCGTAGCATACTAAAAGCCTTGCCCCAACAACAGACATCTGGCCAAGAAATAAAAATACAAGTGGGAGAAATATTCAAAGCAAAAGAAACGATTGTACTCCCACACAGGCTTCTTCTATGTTTCCCAGAGAAAAGCCCCACGAGGATGGAGATATCCAAAAACAATGTGTGGGCTGCTTTTTATGTCGCTCTTAATTGTTGCTTACAGCTGTGGTTGAACTAAAGATGTAAAGTGTTTTCATGGCCAAGAGTCCCAAGTGGTGGCGAGCTGTATGTTACTTAGTAATTTCCTATTTTTCTTATTCATGTTTTAAAAATACTCCAAAAAGGCCAAGTGTTTGGTTTGTATATGCATACCAATTAGTGACTAGTGGTTCAATTGGGTCACATATCGAGTGTTGCTGACCCTTTCACTCAGTGATTCACTCATCTATGGCCATTATACTGGGCAGGTCTGCAAATGACCCTTTTTAAAGAGACACGTGGTCCAATAAGGTACTTTGTACATCATGAAGACACGTGACCACACATGTACATTAATTATGCATGATGGTACACATCATAGATTGCATGGCTATAGTTTTTGCAACCATAGAAACAATGAGATTAAAATAGATAGGTGGCGTAGCACGTGGATCATCTCGGGCTTTTCAATCGTTGCAAGCATTGCAATTATGTTGGATAATTGATCCACTTCTTGTTTCTGTTTTCTGAAAGCGTTTTTTTCTCTACCCGTTAATGAACAGGCCATGGTGGCGGTGCGTCAGCTAACCTATGAACGTCATCCTCGGTGGTGTCAGTCAGGCTGTATTCTGCCTCTCCAGAGATAAAAAAAAAACGTAACAGTTGTTTTTGAACGTTGGCAAGAGCCGACAGAGCCATGATTTCAAAGGAGCCTGCCTGGCAGGAGCAAAATGATCCAAATGAAATGCAACATGTTGAAGAGATAATTTCACAAAAATGTGGATTCAATAAGTAATTTAATATACCATGTGAATATATTTGTGTGTGTGTGTGTGTGTGTGTGTGTGTGTGTGTGTATGTGTCCCTTACTAGACAGAACTGAATGTACAGAAAAGGTGGCGATTATGTAAAACAAGTTGTTGGCTAAAGAAGGCCGTTTCCATTTCGGTGTCTCCTGTCTCGGAGTATTAAAAAACACTTTAACAATCTGAACTGTGCTGCTGAGAGTCACATATTAACACTTCAGGAGGTGGTGTCTGCGGGTCTGACAGCAGTTTACTTTGGTGTACAGATAGATGCAGCTTCTTAAAAGAGCGCTGGGCTAATGCGCCGACGATGCTGAGTAATCCCATCTATAGTCTCCCTGGGTGTCTTCCAAATAAAACCACATCCAATGAAGGGAAGCCCGTCAAACTACTTCTGCAAGTATGGATGCCATTACTTCCTTCTCCTCTTGGCTGCAGAGACGGCCATGGCTGACCTGTTCACGTTCTATAACAAGGACTATTTAGTGACTGTGGCCTATTTCTCATACATCTGGGCCGTGGAGCTTCCTGACACCAGGTCAGTCTCAGTCACCCGTAGATTGAAAGCACACTTCCCACGACATGGGATCCCGGGCGTGGTGATCTCTGATAACGGCCCACAGTACAATCCTCAAGAATTGAAAGAATTTTAAGACTCCATCGCCGAAATAAATATTGGCGTCTTTATTACTGATAAAAGATAACATAAAAGTAACGGTCTCAATTCATTTTCATGTTGGTGTGATTGAAAGGTATGTTTGATGGGGGCTCATGGTGTTATGAGACCCATTCTAGTCCATCACTGTGTGGATCAGAGATCTAATGACAGCCCTGACGCCCTGGTATTTGCCTGAGCATGCCCAAGGCCCAGGCAGGAAAACAAAGGGTAAGATGGTAAGAACACGTTACTTGGGATGACGTTTCATTCGGAGCTGTTGTGTTATGCTTCTGTACCAAACAAGCAGTTCTCTGGATGGGGGGGGGGGGGTGCATTTGTTACAAGTTGAAAACCGAAAACGTAAACAATAACACAATTACTCAAGCGAGGAGGAGAAGAATAAGAGAGAATAATAGCAGGAGAATAATCTCATATTCTATCAAGTATTCTGTAGCCTAGATGTTTTTGTTGTTGCACGAGGAGAAGGGGGGGGAAAAGTGATGCCGCAGCAGCTCCTGTGAGTAAAAGCGACAGACATCATTTCCCAGCCCAGACGGGCGACGATGACTGTTGCACCACGAAGTAAAGCAAAGGCTTAAAAGCAACACAATATCTTCTTTCTTTTTTTAAATGCTTGACTGAAGGACGGTGCATGAAAAACTTGAAAGTCTGGATGGGACATTCATCAGAGCCCTCCTGGTGCCGGTAAGATTAATGTAACATTTAGTTTAGAATACATTATTATCTAGTGGGATCAAAATGTCAGTATACTGTAAATGTCAGGCCTGAATCTCGCTTAATTCACTGCAGCCAAATATCAGCCCTTCATCAGTCCAATGCACCAACAATGAATGATCCATGATCTAACAGTAGTTTACAAAGTAACAGGATTACAATATATGTGTATATTTGATGTGCCTAAGCAACTCACAATAACCTCCATTGTTAGCATGGGTCACCGCTGCCCAGCGGGAATCAAACCCCAAACCCTGGCACGTCACACTCCACCAGTGGAGCAAGGCGAGAGCACAGGACCACACAGAAATTAACCTTTCATCATATTTCAATTTCTTATTAAATATACTCATTGCATCAATTGAACCAATATAATACATACATTTTAATTGAAACAAAAATTCCTTGCGGGCTTCTGGCTACAGCCAGAAGGTCTGCCCCTGGTGGCACCATGTTGGGACACAGCTGTGAGCCTCATCACAGATATTTTAAGTAACCGCAAAACACCACCTTTTTTTTTTTACGCTCCATCTGGGAAGAACTGATTGCTTCAGTCAATGAAAATGTGTGAATTGCAGCTATAAAGACCTACTGAAGCACAGAAACCATTATGGAATGAAACTAAAAACCATTAATATCACTATAGTGGAGATATGCTCGTCACAATGTCCATTATGTAAATAAGAACATTGAGGGGATAACTGCTTTACCACCTCACAACATTATTAAGACTCACAAAGCAGTGTCCTTAGTTTTCAATATTTGCTGGGTTTAGTTCAATCCATATGACTACACCCCAAAAGGACCCTTCAACATGCATGTTGCATGCTTGTTTTCACATAGCATGCAACAGAAGTCACCCCCACAAAGTGATGTAATTGCTTGCAATGTAATGACCCATGTAGGGTGGGGTACACGTCTGTTTAACGTGATTGGCAGTCAACAAAGACAGACATCTACAGCCACCGTAACCACACGTTTAAAATCTCTACACAGCCATTGACACACATTTTGTCGAGCAACCCCAGTCTTCAAATATCTGTCAAGTTTCTCCTCAGTTCTCGGAAAGAACAGTTGCTTGGGGCCTCAAGTGCCCATATGGTAGCAGGGTTCTCTCTCTCTCTCTCTCTGTACTTCTGTAAAACTCATGGTTTTGTAGTGTATCAAGCCTTCTACGCCCTCTGAGGCAGGTATACCAGAGCCTTGAAGCATGCCGGAGACTTAGGGAACAAGCTGCACATGATTGAGAGGTCATGCCCAGACGGCGTTGAACGTAGACAGGCAGGCTCTCTGTGATTGGTCGGCGCAGTTCCAGTTGAACCACTTGAAAACGTGTGAGTGTGAAGTGCTGTTCTGCTGTCGCATTCGATCATTTACACCTAGGCCTGTATTATGCATAACGTCGTCCCACAAGGGTGGTTCAAAACAAAGAAAACTAGCAAATAAAGTGCAGCATATCATATCAGCATTCAGAAATAAATGTGCAATTAGCCGGTTCAAGTGTAGACTAGGGCATCATTAATTCCTACAGCACACACTCAAAACATGCCATTGAACATGGAAGACACATTTCCAATAAGAATTTATTGTCACGAGCACAATTTGTTACACAAAAATAATGGGTCACATTTACACAATTTATACAGGTCTAGAACTCAATGTACAATTAACAGACTAACTACATACCGATAGTTAAATATGTACTCACATTGCACACAATGATATCATTAAAACCTACACAAAACATGTACTGTGTAAAAGTAACACAAGTCAACATAAAAATCACATTATTTACAAAAACAAACATTGATTGGAGGTTTATTTTTTTTTAACAAAAGGGATTTCCAAGATCAGTTCAACAATTTCCTGTTTTTGCGTTGCCCTGGTACACATTTATACAATCTATTGTGTAAAAGACCCCCCCCCGCCCCCCCGCCCAGACCGCTATAAAGTGTTATTCAGTCTCTGTTAATAGTCGAAAAAAGATAGTTGAAAAGTAATAAAGTCAAGTAGCAAGAGCAACACCAAATACACTAGTAAATACTGCACTTTCACCGTATGGTGTGGATTCTTTTCTCTTTCCCCTGTTTCGTCCCCCACACCAGGCAGAAGCTTGATGAAGTGCACTTTAAGCCTCAGCTTAGCAACTGTATGCGGTTCACTTTTCTTTTTTTCACGTCGTGTTGTGTTTGCTTACTTCATGGAGTCCTTCTCCTCACACTGTGGGACCAGGAGGAGGAGGAGGAAGAAGCAGGAGGAGGGGGAGGAGGATGGTGGTGGGGGGGGGACGAGGAGGGAGAGGAGGATGGTGGTGGGGGGGGGGGGGGGAGAGGACGAGGAGGGAGAGGAGGATTAGGGTGGTGGGATGGGGGGGGGGAGGAGGATGGTGGGGGGGGGAGAGGATGAGGAGGAGGAGGAGGAGGAGGAGGAGGAGGGGGGAGAGAGGACGAGGCTTATGGACATCACAACGATAGTTTTAGTAGGTTTTTTTTTGATAGATTATGTTTATTGAATTTACAGCGGATGCGTGGACCTCTGTGTGTTGGCGTGTCGCCACAGCGTTCCCCTGGCGCTCTGTTAGCAGTGTGTGAAGACTTCACCACCACACACACACACACACACACACACACACAATGAACAACAGACCGGGCAGTCAGGAGTAGGAGCGTGGAGAAAAAAAAAAAAAAAAAAACATTAGTACACTTTGTGCACCGATGAGTTTCTGTAACATGGACGACACTTCAAAACCGAAGCCTTCGTCGTCGTCATCTTCGTCTTCGTCTTCTACTACCGGAATGAGGTACGCGCGTTAGACTGACATATACATACTGCAGAGGGTTAGCTCCGGTGCGTGGAGGCCAGGGTGACGGGGGGCGGGGCCTGAACACACACACGCCTACAGCGCTACGCCCGGGGACACGCCCCCCCCACCCCTACGGGCGCGCGCACGCTAATACATCGACAACGAGTGTGTGAGTGAGGTGCGTTTGAACGCGTGTTTTCTGCGTTAAAAAGCTGTGACAAGGGAAAAGGGGGGCCGCTCTGGTTCTGTCCTCCTGGCGCCCGGACGTGTGAGGACTCCACCGTGTGAGACGGGGGAGAAACAAAAAAAAAACAATAAACAGACTTTGAGATTTGGATGGAGGGAGGAGGGCGAGGCAGTGACAGGGGAGGGGGGGGGAAGGGGAGGCAGGGGGGAAAGGGGGGAGAGAGGGGTGGGGGGGCGCGGCTACTCGGAGAACGGCGGGAACATGCCAAGGTCAGCAAAGTCCTCGATGTTGTAGTTGGCTGTTCCCTGGGTGGGGTCTCCGGCCATGGGTAACATGTCCTGCAGAGACACAAGATAAGACACAGAGGAGAAATTAGCTGGGGGGGGGGGGGGGGGGAAGGGGGGGTTACTGAGGGGTCACGGGTTCTCAGGGTCGCCGGTTGAGGGCCCGGCCGCCGCACCAATGTGTACCCTGGGCCCCGGCCAAGCACTTCAGCACTGTGCGCCGGAGGTTCTGGGTCCAACTCACCGCGGGGGGCCCGCGGGGGGTCCCAGAACCGGCACAGCCTGTGTCTGGGAAATGAGCGGGCACGGCGTGTTTGTGGAAGGAATGAAAGGAAGAGATAAAGAACGGGGGAAGAAAGACCGAAAGAAAGAAAAATAGGAGAGAAGTGCGTGTCCAAGAGTTTTTTGGGTCTCTGTGTCTGGGTGTGTGTGTGTGTGTGTGTCTGCGTGTTGGAAACCTACTGGGTTACGGCTATTTCTGTGTATGTGTGTGTGTGTCAGTCTGTAAGACCAGGGTCTGAACGGGGTTGAGGAAGGTTGTGTGTGTGTGTGTGCGTGTGCGTGCGTGTGCGTGTGTGTACGTGCGTGTGTGTGTTTGTACGTGCGTGTGTGTGTGTGTGCGTGTACCTGGAAGACCTCGGTCTGCCCGGGGTTGGGGTGTGTGTGTTGCTCGCCGGCCTGCTGGGAGTGATGCTGGTTCTGCCACTGGGACCACACTTCGCTGGGACGGCCCTGGAACTGAGCCCCGCTCTGGCTGCTCTCTCCCGACACATCTGCACACACACACACACACACCGCAGAAACATTGAGTCACGTCAAGTAGGAGACACAAACCAAACTCGAGGAGACATTTCCACAGTCGGGGGGAGACCGTGGGACCCAGAAGAAAGGTTGTCGGGACTTGAGTCCCGATGTTCGCCGTTCACCCCCCCCCCGTCCACCGCCTCCCTGCTCCGTAGTGACTCCAGTAGGTTTCAAGCTGACGGTGCCCACGTCTGCATGAGCTGATGTAGCTTGTCCACCGGCTCCTGCTGACTCAGGGCCCATCAGGGCCACCTTGTCTGCCAATCACAGGTGTGCAAATTCTGCAGCGCTTTTCAGTGGTCGGAGAAAGGCCAGGGGGAGGGAGCAGAGGCCGGGGGACGTTTTTGAGGGATTGCTTGAGTTTCGCAATCTCCTCTCTCTTTACAACTCTTGAATCTTACCGACAGCACCTTTAAGAGCAAAATATGGTCCGACTCATTTCATTTCAAACGCCAACGCGCCCCGCCGCCATGCGTGGTGGGTGGAGGCGCCCGGGTGGTGAAGGTGGTGTTACTCTAGCCGCGATGACTATCTGTGTGTGGCATTCCAGGGTCCAGGAGAACGCTTGTATTACTGCTCATGAGGATCATAATAACAGGCCTGGGAGTTTCGCCCAACTCTGGCATGACTGTGGCATTGTGCCTTGTCCTAATGTCGAACATACACGTGGGCTGCAATGATACATGCACAGACACACACACACACACACAAACACAGACACACACACAGTTGCGTGGGCACATCAAATCATGCATGCATGCGCAAGCACAGTTGCTTAGGCCCACACAAACCAAACAAGACACACAACACACACACACACACGCACACTTGGACACCCAACATACACACACACTTGTGCAGATACACAGAGACCCACGTGCACATGCACAGACACGCGCGTTGCATAGCGGGATTAAAAGCAAAAAGGTAGAGCCACAGTCAAAATAAAAATGTTCTTGTCCTCTGGCTGATCCACCGGAAAGCACTTGCCATTATTTTTTTTCCTGACATGGGAGGACAGACAATAAATCCTTTTGACTCATTTCTCCAAATGACTGGCAAGGCTACGCTTCTGTTTCATGCGCTGCCAGTAATGACTGCAGGCCATCAAACGCCCAGGCATCCACTGTGTGGGTTACTGCCCACTGCCTGCTCTGTAGCGCGGCCGCCATCATGAGGACTACAGATGTGCTGAGTGGTGGACTTTCAGACAAACACTTTATGGTGTAATGAAGCGCTGTGGGTCACACGCAGGAGACTCTCATCCGCTGTAGGAGCAGTCAGGTCCTCTGAGCCTCTTTGTTTAGCTCTGCGTCTCACACACACACACATGCACGCACATACATGCACACACACACACGCGCGCACACACGCGCACACACACACGCACACACACACACACACACACACACACACACACACACACACACACACACACACACACACACACAAAGTCTAAGAAATATTTAACATGAACAAGCCAACGACATACCAGCTCTACCTCAACTCAACACACACACACACACACACACACCCATACACCATATGCCCGATGGCTGCAGGGCTGTTTGCAGGGCTGTTACGCGTGCTGATATGTGTAAAAAGAAGGAACAGAAAGAGAGCGCCATGCCCATTAGAGCAAGACAGATTGTTAAGCTGATTGCTCCGCCTGGTGCATGAAACACGCCCGCGGATCGACAATCAACACCCGAGAGCTCCTTTTTCTCCTCCTCCTCCTCCTCCTCTTCCCCCTCCTCCCAGGCACAGACGTGGCGAGGCATGTCGGCACGGGGGGCCAAGAAGGAGGGACGAGGAGGAGGAGAACATTGAAAGATGAGGAGCAATTAGAGGCGCGTGGAGCGGGCTGACGCTAAACACGTTTACGGCGGAGAGAGAGGAAAACACGCGCATGCAAATGGATGGCGGGTGAGGGTGGGGTGAGGGTGGGGGGGGTGAGGGTGGGGTGAGGGTGGGGGTGAGAGGGGTGAGGGTAGAGGAGTGGCGCTGGGAAAAAAAAACCATCAACCGACGAAATACGAGCATGTCGTGCGAGGTCTTTCCCCTAGCAGTCGACGCGAGAGATAAATGAGCCGTTTGGCGGATGGGAATGCACACATAGAGTCGTGTCTCTCTGCTGCTGACAGCTCCACTCCAGCTGCAGAGAGGACTCCCCCCCCCGATACCCACCCACCTTCAGATCCCGCCAACGCGGCGAGGATCAGTGCGCACACAGGTGTTGCGTTTCATACATCGCGTCATAAAAAAAAAAACGACCACCAATTCTAAACATGCCACAGTATCAACAATGGCCCATAAGAACACCCATTGTTACACAAGATAGAGTTCTATCTGCACGCTGTTTTCCCAGTGAAGACTTTAACGACGACACCAGCAACAACAACAACAACAACGCGTTAGCAAAAACCGTTGTGCGCGGGTGCCACCGGCAGCAAGGCGGCGGCGGAATGCGTGGAATGGCGGCCGATACCCGTCACACTCTTCGGCACAACGCGGGGGGTCCGCAGGGGGAGAGGGGGGGGGGGCGAGGGCCAGGCACGGCCCCGGCACCGGCTTCTGGCTCCACGCTCACCGGAGAGTGGCGTGGGAGCCATTAACGCCGCGTGAGGCCGGCGATTAGCCTGACATGCTTGAGTGATACGTGTGAGCCCCCCCAGACACGTAATGGGTAACCGCGCCATTGTCTGGGTTTTGTAATTACCGCTCATTCACCGAGCGCAATCTTACAATTTGGACTTTCCGTGGCGCGGCGGCGGCACTCGCGGGCCCGGGCGTTGAGTGCGGGGCCATTACGGCGCACGGCCGCGTGTCTCGGCCCGCCTGGCGCTCGGACTCGGCTCGCCGGCGGGGGGAAGGAGGGGGGGACGCGTGGGGGGGTGGGGGGGGCGTGTGGGCAGGGTAATTGGGCCGGGCTGTCAATCAAGGGAAAGCTCCAAATGAGATTCGCTAAAGATAAACCGGAGGTATGATTCAACTCCGCCGGCGCCAAAGCACTCAGCCGACGGACCCGAGGTGTCACTGCCAAGGAGGGGGTGGGAACCGTTACAAAAGAGCGCCATTGTGTACCGAACGAGGTCTGCATGCGCGTTTTAAATGAGAGGTGGGTTTTCCTCGTCCCCCGCCTCCTCTTAAAGGGTTGGTTTGGTAGTCAGACGTCATTAAAAGGGATGCGGTTGTGTTTCACTTAGGGTCCATCCATCCCCATGCCAGACTAGGGGGGGGGGGGGGGGGGGGGCTTTAGTAGGGCTGTGAAGTCCTAGACCATGCAATAGACCCTGCCCCAGGAAGTGGCATAGGGGGGGGGGCTCTGGTGTATGTGTGTGTGTGTGTGTATGTGTATGTGTGTGTGTGTGTATGTGTACATTGAGGAGAGATTCTGTAAATGTCAAAGTGCCAATGCAAAATCTAAATTTACAAAAAAGCGGAGGCAGCACTCTGAGAAAAAGCGTACATTGCCTTTAAGAATGCATTTGTCAGTTGAACAAAAAAAAAAGAAATGCCACAAAACAGAATGGAAAAATAACGCATGCAGGTGCCGCGGTCAGGTGCACTCCTGACCAATCACGCGGGGCCTCTTACCGAAAGCTGTGCTGCGGTTGGTCAGTCCCGAGTAGGCGTTGCCACTGGGGGAGGAGGTGGCCGGAGAAGACAGGGGGCTGTAGGAGGCCGGGTCGGCCTGGTAGCTGTGTCCGGAGCCGATGCCAAACGGGCTGGACTGGGTCTTATTGGTCTGGGGGGGGGGGGGGGGGGGGGGGGCAGAGTAGACACTGCATAAACACTCCAGTCCAAACACAGCTTCCCCTGAAACAACCATCAAGCCAGCAGCGCTCATGTTGGTTCATCATCTGGTTCATCTGGTTCGCTCAAACAAAACTTTGCCGCGGACTTAGCGAATAGCGTCGGTTCCAGGAATCGGCGTTAAGTAGAGGAGCCCTCCTAACTCCGTGGAAACACGGACACACGAGTGTGTGTGTGTGTGTCTGGTACATGATGGATGAGCCTGTTAACAGCCATATGCTGCTGAACACACTGATGCTCTCCTCAGGCTTCCACGCACACACGCACGCACGCACGCACGCACACACACACACACATGGCAAAAACCAACTACAGGTCCCATGAGGCCATCCATTGCCTGGCAACCAAAAACGTGAGATGGAGCGATGCAACAGCGGTATCCAGGGCAACGGGGAGGGCCTTCTATTAGTGATTAAAATGGCAAAAACCTGCTGGCCTAATGACAGGCGATCAGCATTCAGCTGACCGTCAAGACGCTTGCCGTCACACGGCCGCTAAACTATAAGGAGTGGAGGAGGAAGTGGAGCACAGCAGGGCCCAAGAAGGGTCCAGTCGTGCTTTCCTCAAGGACGGAGTGTTTGCGACGCCGCAAGGCGTATATATATATATATATATAAACCTGGCGCGGGTGTTCAAGTCCCAGCCACAAAGTGCTGGGCTCCATCCCCAGTGTCTACAGCATACCTGTAAGGCCTCCTTCAGCAAGACACGCAAACCCCCCCCCCCCCCCACCACCCTGCTCAGGGATGACATGTTGCATTCTCTCAAACTCTCGGGCTCACTTGAAGCCGCCGCGTACACCAGCGTCAGCCGAAGGGCGGAGACATTCCTCCCTGGGTTATCCCGAACAGGAAGTCGGTGATCGCATGGGGAAATTCACCCATCTTGAGAGGGACGTTGTTTTTCAACACACAATTTGATAATATCGTCTGTAATATTTTCCATCTTATTGTAGCTGAGGGGAAACATGTATATTTGTTTTCCTTGTCTTTTTTTGGGGTGTGTGTGTGTGTGTGTGTGTGTGTGTGTGTGTGGGGGGGGGGGGGGTTACTGAGTTTTCAGTCACCCAAAACACACACACACACACACACACACACATGCCTGCGCGACCTATCAGGCAACAATAACCAAAGTAAACAAACATCAATTTGCCTTCGGAAATCTAACCCTTGTATTGCTCTTTCTATTGATGTTGCCATTACTGTAACAGCATGATCCCCGTGGTTAGAAACTTGCAATGGGATGAATACACACGTAAACAATAAAAATGTTATCAGTTCCTGCACCTGAAACCAGGGTGTTCTTTCTGATTAACCCCCCCCCACTCAGAGCTCTGTACACAAACAGAGGAAACACAACAGAACGTCTGCAGAGATAACAACTGCATCTTTCCGGCTGTGTGTGTGTGTGTGTGTGTGTGCCATTCGCAGATCGAGGGATGGATAGTTTGGTCACTCTCAGACCGCATATAGAATAGCACACACACACACCAATTCCCTTAATCATTTCATAGATTTTTGTCTCTCGCTGGAACAAGAAATATATTGGGGCTGTGAACTTTCCCCGTCTCCCACCAAGACAAAGACGGCCCAGGGTGGGGTTTCCACACCGCACACCTCCAACATATCTGTGGCGAGGTCTCATTATCCCACCCGGAGCGGTGTTTACGTACAAAAGAACATTCCGGATGCACGGCCGGGGCGCGCGGACTGCTGCAAAGCTCGCATGACGTGTGTTTAAGGTTGTTTGTTTATCGCAACCGCGTAAAAGGTGAACCTGTGGAGTTACCGACCCCGGAAATGACTCTGAAGGACCTGTCATGGACATGAAAACAGAACAGTACAAACCACATAACAAATCACTATAGACAGACTCAATCACACCGTGCCTTGTAGACCAGCACAACACCCCCGACCGCACGCCTGTCTGGAAGGGCCCCATGAGTTCGTATTCCCTCTGAAGTCATTTTCCGTATGGCTTTCATGGGCTCACCTGTCCAGAGAAGGGTGGTCTGTTTCCTGACCAGGCCACCTGTCCGGGGTTGAGTTGCCGGGAGATCTGCGCTAGATTCTGATTGGACGAGCCCGACGGCTGGATGTCGTTCACGCCCGCACGTGGATCACCGAGGAGCTGTGCGGGCAAAGCATGGCGTGCAAAATGAGTCATCGACACACCAAACGGAGAGAGAGAGAGAGAGACAATGGTACGTTTCAGAAGAGCCGGGGGCGAGTCGACGTCCAACGCAGCAGGGACGGGGAAAACAAAACGCTGTGTTTATTTGGACGTTTCGTGACGGCAGTCGACTTGCGGGGGTCCAAAACGTTTGGTGATTACGCGGCCGTGAAATAGAAAACCGGCCGGCGCTGCTCACCTAAACAGCTCCGTCTGTACTCATCATCATCCCACGGCGGCAGCGAAACGCGGCCTCCGTCAAAACAAGGACCTGCTGTTTACTTTCCCAGAGACACGGACCGACCAAACAACCAGCGCATTCCTTTGGCCAGGCGATGGGGAAACAGCGTCACACTCATCAGCGGACCCCCCCCCCCACCTGAGACGCATGCGGGGGGGGGGGGGTCATGGGAGATTGACAGACAGCTGATGTTCCGTTTTAGCAAGATTAAAAATGCTTAGGTCTGGGGGACATCCTGTCTCTATTGAGTGATTTAGATATCCTGCAGGTGTGACTCCATACAATCAAAAACACGGATCTTTATGAATACATTTTTTTACTGTGTTGATATGTGACGAAGCGTTTTTTTTTTTTTAAAGCAGGATAGACAATCAAAATTGTCCAAAATAAAGCATTCGCCGTCGCGTCGTTGCTGAGACTGCAACAGGTCGCCCGCCAACCCTTACGGGCTGGCCCCCCCCCCTGGTGGGCGGGGCCTCCCCCTCGCTCCACAAGTCAACATAATGACCGGCCGCCAGCCGGCGTCTCGACACAACAACAGAAAGTGAAATTACAGCCGCACAGCTGTTGTTGATGTTGCATTGTAATAAAAATAATCACACATCTCAAACGTCAATAGCGGTGTATGTAGTTTGAAAGTCTTTTTTGTTGTTGTGTTTGTTAAAAAAAAAAAAAAAAAAAAAAATCAACAAGATATTCTGCTAGATATTACGAGATATTACGGCGACCCGACGCGAGGAAGTGAAGACGCGGCCGCGGGTTTGAGTCCCGTGTGTACCGGCGGTGCTCAGCTGCCGGGCAGCAGTCTGTCTACTGTACGCGGCCGTCACTGGGTCAATCTCCGCACGATGGCTGAGTTTACAAAGCAGAGACGGCCACACGCTGCAACACCAGCCAACCCTCCTGCGTCTCACACTGTAGACGTGCCTGCGGGTGTGTGCTTGTGTGTGTGTGTGTGTGTGTGTGTCCCGCTGGCTCCACAACAACACCGAGCAGCTAACGCACTGCGTGTGGGCGGAACCCATATGCACACTGACTGCACGCAATGCAGGTTACACTAGGGTTTTAAATATAGGTATACTGTATATGGAACCCACCGCAGACTTCAAAATAAAAGTCTGCGATGCACAAACGCCAGGGAATGGCAGGAAGGCACGACGGTGAAAAACACAACCACGACAGCCCGCAAACCTGCTGCTTAGTGACTCACGGCCACCAGCAAACTTGGTGGGTGGTTGGTGGATGTGATGACGTTGACCGGGACGAAGACATTACGGGCTGATGCTCGTTTTGATGCAAACAATTTCAGGTGAATCGGATTCTGAAAAGTAAGGGTTGCCAAAAAAGCGGATGATGGTATGGTCAGACGTGTGACTTGTGTACCTGAAGCTCTTCCAGAGTGTCCCTGCTGGAAGGGGAGGTCTGAGAGTACAGCTGCTGTCCTCCAGCTGTGGAGGCTGGAGCCATCATCTTCTTATCTCCAGCTATTAGGCACACACACACACATTATCAAAGCAGTGTAAAATCAGAGCAGCAGTGTGTGCATCAAGGAACCCTGTCTGCTCATGCATATTCATGGCGTGAGTGTGTATGTGTCTGATGTATGTCCGTGTGTGTTTGTGTGCCAGCACGTTTGTCTGTGTGTGTATGCGGTCGTCGAGCAGCAAGGCGCACGCATGCATGCATGTGTGTGTGTGTGTGTGCGTGTGTGTGTATGTGTGTGTATGTGTGTATGCTGCGCTTGTGCGTGAGTGTGCATGCTCGTGCGTGTGTGTGTGTGTGTGTGTGTGTGCGTGTGTGCGTGTGTGTGTTTGCATGCGTGTGTGTGTGTGCGTGTGTGTGTGTGTGCGTGCGTGCGTGCTTGTGTGTGTGTGCGTGTTTGCGTGTGTGTGCGTGCTTGCGTGTGTGTGCGTGCATGTGTGTGTGTGTGCGCTCGTACTGCCGGAGATGCCGCTGTAACATCCTCGGAGAAGCGCGGGGTCTCTCTCCTGGGAGAACAGGGCCTCCGTCTTCTCGATGCTCTTCCCCGCCTCGTGGACGCCACCCCCAACGCTGGCCACCGGCACCTGCACAGGGAGGGAGAGACAGAGAGACAGAGAGAGTGAAAGAGAGAGAGAGAGAGAGAGAGAGAGAGAGAGAGAGAGAGAGAGAGAGAGGAGAGAGGAGACAGAGTGAGAGAGTGAGGGATGGAGAGGGGGTCCGGGACCAGAGGTCAGGCGCTGCACACCGAAGCCCCGGGGCTGGCGTGTGCGCCCACACTCCAGCCGCTGCCGCGTTGCGTTCCGTTGCATCCAGCCCCGTCGGCATGACGACTCCACCTCTCAAGTCCAATAGAAGGCGGTCAGCTTCGCGTGCCAACCCCCCCCCCCCCCCCCCCACCCCCGCAAAATCAAATCCCAATGAGAAACTAAAATAAGACGGTGACGTAGCTTTGAAAGTATCTTGAACCTTGCGAGACATGCGGTTGCCCTGCCAGAGCCGTGTGACAATCCTGGCGTCGCTTTCAATTCAACTAAGAGTGGCTTCGCAACGTCAAGATGTGGCCTTGC
>JAXIVH010000005.1:13619328-13653788 GCA_036785325.1 Urophycis tenuis | reverse complement strand
TGGGGGGGGCGGCACTCTGTCAGATTAAAGCCGCCCTCCACCGGCGGAAGGGTGGGGGGCCTCGCTCCACCCGCGGTGGCCGTGGGAAACCGCCGGCAGCGTGAGCGTGAACCGTGAGCGTCCTGCGTGCGCTGAATGACACGCGGCGCTTCCGGTTCCAGGCCAGAATCGGGGGGACACCGCTCGCAGCGGTTTCAGGGTCGGGTTCAACGACTGTCCCGGTCCCATCAAAAGACCCGGCTGTGTGTGTTTATGCATCATGACTCTCCCGCACAAAAGGGGCGGGGGGGGTGTTCTATTCAGATGAATAGCGGTCCGGTCGGAGCTGAGGACTCAAGCAGAGGACTGGACTGGC
The DNA here is from genome assembly GCA_036785325.1 of Urophycis tenuis. Classification (NCBI taxonomy): domain Eukaryota; kingdom Metazoa; phylum Chordata; class Actinopteri; order Gadiformes; family Phycidae; genus Urophycis; species Urophycis tenuis. The sequence continues at coordinate 13,653,433 of JAXIVH010000005.1, read as the reverse complement.
ATCGGGTCCGACCTGCTGTTCAGCGCTGTGTGTGTGTGAAAGCAGCCCAGTAGTTGTTTCCTCGCTGTATGGAGTCTGGAGAACTGTCAAAGCGAAAAAAAAAGCTAAACGAAGAAATAATAGCAATAATTGTAATACTACTTTTAATACTAAGACCTTTTATTGTGATCTTTTAACGTTGGGGGGGATTGTATATAATAAGTACTCTAATAATGTCATACAAACACAAGTAAGGCTGCATTTAAAAATACAATACATACCAGACTACATACCAACTCCATTTCACATGTTACAGCCTCAACCTAGTTTATAATCAACAACCTCAACACATCTCGACGATTGACGGCTTCAGCAAGCATTTGTGTTTCTTTCCCCACTACACCCCACTGGGTAGGAGCTCAACGTGAACACAGTGTGGTTAGGAGAGGAGAGGGCTGCCTCACAGCTGTCTGTGGAGCCAAACACGGTCTGCGTGTGCAATCACCACCATCTCAGAACATGTCTGCACAGAGAGAGAGAGAGAGAGAGAGATAGTCCCTTCTTGATTTAAAGCTCTGTTTCGCTGTCTACTTTTCTCTTTACAACCGTTCGCCATCTCGTTTCCCCCCCATGTGTGTGTGTGTGTGTGTGTGTTCGTGCGTGCGTGCGTGTGTGCGTGTGTGTGTATCACACTCAGTGACTCGAGTCACAATGCTTATCGGAATGTACAGATTCGACTGGCTGAGCAGCATCATGTTGACGAACGACGCGTTGCGATTGGTCGGGAGTTTCTCGGGCCGCTAAACCAATGTCGTAAAGGCTGGAAACGTTGGGTGAATTAAAGTCAAAATGTAATGTTCTTCTCCATGAGTTGTAGGTAATAAGTCCAAAACCCGGACCACATCTGGGTCCAGGCCTGGACCGCGCCTGGGTCCACAACCCGGACTGTGGTCTGCACATGAGCCACCTCTGATGTACAGTAAAATGTAAGTATACAGCAAATGACGGCATAATGTCAGTTATTTATGGTATAGCATTATGGTAGTCATTATGGTATAGTATAATTATTGTACGCATATTTCCCCCTAAAAAACGCATTTTTTTGTAGCATCGCAACGCAGCATCACATGCGGCGGTATGGCAGCATGACAACATGACAACAACACATCAACGCTACGCCAATACAACGCCAACGCCACATCCCTAACCAATACCATCGAGTTCCTGCCGGGGCCCGCTTAGAGCCCCCCACTGGTTCAGCGCTGTGTTAACAGCTCACGGATCAATAAAAGTAGGTCAATATTATATCGGGCGCGGTGTGAGGGGCGAGCGAGGGCGCCGGGACAGTGGCTCTCTGTCACGCAGCGGGGACAGAGTAAACAGCGGTGGAGGTGAGGGAGGCCGCAGTGTGTGTGTGTGTGTGTGTGTGTGTGTGCCTCCGGACATACTGCTGGAAGTCACAAGAGAGCCAGTGTTGTTGCTGGGCTGCCGCCTGGCCACGTTGCCCGGGGGGGGGGGGGGGGGGAGTCAACTCTGGAAGGGGGGGTTGGGAGTGAAGTGTGCCCACTGCGGACGTCCACCTCACCTCGCTTCCTGCTGGAGCGGGGGGGGGATCCCGCTGGGAGGGGAAGTACCGCGGACGGGATTTCTGATTTCTATCGTCCCCTGTTGGTTTTAGAGCTGGAAAGGTACCGTGCTGTACTACTACACCAACGAGGCACGGCTATGTTATGATATGCTTTTAAGGCAATTTGTTTACGCCGTCGCTAACTACAATGTGGATTGAGCAACTCGCTGCGTGTCAACAGCCGAGGAGGGCTTTGTCTATGACAAACTTGTGACATCCGCCCTGTGTTTGTGCGTGGTATGGACCGGTGGGCCCGCGGTGCCCCCCCCAGTGAGAGGCGGGCTCGCGGTGGCCCCCAATGGGAGGTGGGCTCGCGGTGGGGGGGGGGAGTTAGCTACTTACTTGACGTTGGTGTTGGTGCAGATGATGTACTCGATCTCGTCCGAGTACGGGTTCTGGAAGGTGAAGCTGCTGGTCCGGATCAACATCCACTCCCGGTTCTTCATGCGGAACCGATACATCACTGACAGAACCTGGCCCTTCAACTTCACCACCTGCAGGGAGGGAGAGAGGGAGGGGGGTCACGCGGGTGGTGTCAGGGGTGGGGGCTGGTCGGGTGGTGTTAGGGCGGGGCTGGTCCCAAACACTGTTACTGCTCCATAAGCAAGTTAGAGATGAGGACAGATGGTAAGACACAAGTTTGCGTCCTGGCTTTGTGATGAGCGTGACCATGAAATCTGCAATCCTCCATTTGTTCCCCCTGTGTGTGTGTGACACCCAAATACCACACAGTTCCTCGTCGGAGTCGATCTGTGCACCATTCAGCAGAAACAACAGCACTCCAGCCGTGTAGATACCGTGTGTGCAATGTGACATGTATGAAACGCGCATTTGAGATCCCCGGGACATATTTGCGCTCTGGTCCTCATCCACCATCCACAAGTCTCTATCCTGTTTGCCCCCCCCCCCAATGTTTGCGTTCTGCTGTGTGTGTCCAGCCCCCCCCCCCCCGGTACTCCCTGCTCCTCACCATACAGACATCTACCCTGATGGTCCCAGCCCGCAGGCAGCCCCCCCGGCCACCCCCTTCGGTGCAGTCAAAACTGTGTTTTTCCATCCGACTATGAAATTGATTCTATCCACAAGCTGGCACGTACAGGGGGGCCCACAGAGCTGGGGGGGGGGGAGCCAGAGATATGCGGAGGGAATGGCGTAACGCAAGCCCGACAGGCAGGGGGGGGGGAGACAGGTGGGGAGGGGGGGTGGACAGGTGGGGGCTCTCCCAGGGGCTTTCCGTTGGGGGCCAGAGGGATGACCTACGACCCGAGGAGGTGAGAAGCGAGGCGGTTGTTATTGCGGACTGAGACGTGCCGGCCGCGGGGCTGGCGTGGGGCTGCTCGCCACGGCGGCGGCGGCGGCGGCGCTGGGCTCCTGTAGGAGCGGATGGGGCTACCGTATCAATATTGCCGCCGTTGTCAAAAAGCAACCCGCTAAATGTCAGCTCAAAATGTCAACGGAGACACTCGGTGAGAGACTAATGAAACATCAATGACAATAAATGTGAGCTGAGGAGAGACGGGATGGAACCTCTCCTTCACTCCGCTGTTTGTCAACATCGCTGCCGTGTGTGTCTGTGTGTGTGTCTCTAGTGTGTGTTTGTGTATCTGTGTGTGTCTCTAGTGTGTGTGTGTGTGTGTATGGGATTTATAGTGTGTGTGAGTGTATGGGATTTCTAGCGTGTGTGTGTGGATTTCTAGTGTGTGTGTCTCTAGTTTGTGTGTGTGTGTGTCTCTAGTGTGTGTTTGTGTGTGTGTGTCTCAAATGTGTGTGTGTGCGTGTGTCTCTAGTGTGTGTTTGTGTGCGTGTGTGTGTGTCTCAAATGTGTGTGAGTGTGTCTCAAATGTGTGTTTGTGTGCATGTGTGTGTGTCTCAAATGTGTGTTTGTGTGCATGTGTGTGTGTCTCAAATGTGTGTGTGTGTCTGTGTGTGCGTGTGTGTGCGCGGGCGCGCGCGTGTGTGTGTGCATGCGTGTGTGTGTGTGTGTGCATGCGTGTGTGTGTGTGTGTGTGTGTGTGTGTGTGTGTAGCTCCATGGGCCACTGTGGGACGCCCGTGGACACGTTCTCAGGACGGGCTCCGGCGGACGTGGAGAGCCCAACTGTTTCATTAGTTTTTAATCACGTTAGCGAGCAGCGTGTGAACGCGGTAATGGCACCTGAGCGCGGTGACACGCCAGTGGCCCTCAGCCAAAGCCATTTGTCTGTGGTTAGTGTTCTCGGCTCCGGTGATTTGCGGTGTCTTCGGCAAACGACATGCGGCAGAGATGTGGACAACACGCACGCACGCGCACAGCAGAAATAAAGACTACACACACACAGTAAAAATATGGGACACACAGCAGAAATACGGACTATATACACACGCGCAGCAGAAATAAAGACTACACACAGTAAAAATATGGACACACAGCAGAAATACGGACTATATACATACACACAGCAGAAATATGCCCCCCCCGCCCGCCCGCCCGCCTGCACACACACACACACACACACACACACACACAGAGGCAGAAAGATGGAATGTGTCAACCAGACAGCCTTGTCTGTATTCATGAGCCCTCCCAGTGCCCGGGTCTTGTCTGATGTGTACTAGGGAATCAACGCTTACTAACATAATATGGGAACAGACCAAAACGAGACAGAAAAACAATATGGACTGTCAGCTAAGTTTCCATCCTTCAGAAGGCTTTAGAACAGCAGGTTGCTGGGAGAGTGTCAGAGATGGAGGGGAAGCAGCGTGGGCTCCATATGGTTCTGATGGCAGATTCTTCTCCCCCCCCTGTTTTCCTCCAGACCCACACTTGGATTTAATGGACGGCGTGGGCAGGCTCTGTACCTGCTGGAAGCTTTCCCTCAGGTGACTCTGGTCTTCTGGATGACAGAACTCCAGGATGTCTTTTCCCAGCAGGTCCTGTCCCGAGGAAGAACCAGAAGGAACCAGTTGAGTCGGGGTTGAGAAAATGAATCATTCAAATGAAATGAACTGACAGTTGGGGAGTAGCTCAATAAATAATATAAATATGTCATCTCATACGCACAGCATTATACAAACTTGACAGCATACAGTATCCCAGCATATACATATGTTGGGATATGGGTAAGCTGTTGTATATAAAGCACAATACATGTTTAGGATACATATGTTTCACCATCAATAAAACAGATTTTATCCAGCATTTTTGAAATATTGCAAAAGCCTATTCCTGATTCTACCTAAGCTGTTCCAGTCACATCATGAATGTGTTTGAAAGGAAAGATCAATCCCTAGGATACACACAGTGTGCACATAGCTGGCCCGATGGCAGGTTTAGAGATTGAAGACAGACATTCACATTTATTCAATATATAAACATTAGGAAAAGCAATATCATTATTAGTCATTATGAAACCAATATGAATGCAAATGCAACTTAATCTCGTACGTCCTTGCCTAACCACACGAGGCAACTTGAACCGAGTCCCTTCGCCGTTTATGTGTTGAAATCATTTAAAACCCATTGAAGTATTATGCTATTTCATGGTTTCAACTGTAGGGACCGTGGACTGCGGACATTATCGGGAAAAGTGATTACATCATCGCAAATGTCTCCCAAAAGCCTGGTCAACGAAGAAGAACCACTATATAAAAGATAAAACAGTACAGTATGGGGGAGGGAGGGGGGGAGGGAGGGAGGGAGGGGGGGGGGCTCCTACTCCCTGGTTCGCCTGCATAAAAACAGAATCACGTGTCTGCCGACCGCGAAGCTCCGGGGTCGCGCCTCTCTGACCTGCTAACGTTCGCTCCGGTCGTCCCACTCCCCGTCGCCATGGCAACAACAACAACAACAACAACAGCCCCGGCGCCCGGCAGAACAAGCGCGAGCGGCGGCGGCGGCGGCGGCGGCGCGGGTACGAGTGGGGGGGGGGGAGCCAATCTCGGCACATATAGATCAACTCCCGGCACACACTGTTCCCCGGGCAGCACAGCCCCAGTACAACATCACATGATTGGTTATGAGGAAGGCCCCCCCCCCCGCCCCCTGAGGAGTCACGTTCTTTTCCTTTTCCTCCCGCATTGCGGCCGCGCTCTGACAAAAAGGTCAGAGGTGGCGGAGGAGTGCGGCGGGGGTTTCTGGTTACCGCATCAAAGGCCGCGCTTTTAATGGAATAAAACCAAGCGTTTAAAAAAAGAAACGAGGAGGGAAAAAAAAAAAAAGGAAAGCGAGGGGGCCGAGCTGTGGGAGAGCTGCCGACACTCTGAGCCGCTAAACCCTTTGGTCTGGAGAGTCGCGGCGAAGACACACAGTTCCCGGTGTGACGGTTTAATGAGGGAGAGACTGCCGTCATTGTCATCGCCGTCTCGTTTCCATTTTCCACAAAGACGAAGACGTTTTACTGTACTTATGTCATTATATGGGCGGGGGGGGGGAGATGGCAGAGATAGGCCGGCAGGGATTGGTTTGACTCCCAGCCAAATGGCTCTGGGTTCAGTCCCCCCGACGTCTGGAGGCTACCTGCAAGGCATCCTGCAGCCGCGATGCCCGACTCTGCGAAATCCGTCGGGGGAAAAAAAAAAAAAAACTCCCTGCTGCTAAACAACAGAAACACCTGGAACATCGCTCGTACCCGGAGCTAAAAATATATGGGTGGCGGCTGCAGCGTGCGTGACTGACTGACCTGGGGCTGGTAGCCGATGACGTTGATGCAGCGCGGGTCCACGAAGGTGACCACGCCGTCGGAGTTGTGACGGGACAGGAACTCTGTGGGCACCGACAGGCCGTTCATATCCATGGAAACAGGAGAGCTGGTCACCTGGGGGGGGGGGGGGGGGGGGGGGGGAGAAAAACGATGGTTCACGACGCAGCCGTGACAACGTGAGGCAAGCGCTGACATTTCACGACGGGAAAAGAAAGGGACGAGACGCCAACGTCGTGCTCTTCGCGAGACGAAACTTTCCGACTCGAGACGACGCCGTCGGATTTGGAGGTCAAAACAAAACAATGAAACTAATAACAAGTGGAACGCCAGCCAGTCAGTCAGCGTACGTCCTCAGGGACAAACACAAATGATCACGTCAATTGTCAATCGGAGAATGCAGCAACATCATCAGTCCGGGTGAATCACGACGGGGGCCTTCAAAATCCGTTAAAAAACCCCGCGTCACGTCACCCTTCTTTGAACCCTGAGGCCGCTTCCGAAGGCACAAGCGACACGCCCTCGCGCCCTCTGGCTGCGGTCCTGCCGCCGCCGCCGCGGCGGGCGAGGAAACACAAACCCCCGGGGAGTGAACGGTGTGTGGACGCCTGCCAGGAGAGCGTGATCGTGACCGAGTGTGACATCTCGGGGCTAGCCGTGAAGAGTGTGTGCGCTCTGCGGGAGGACAAAGGGGGAAACCAACACAGCCAGGGGTGCGGGGGGGGGGGGGGGGCCACACAGCTAGTCCCGGGTTAGGCTCGCCCCCCCCCCCCCCCCGCCAGCACTCCAAACAGCGTCGTGACAGCGGCGTCAGATCTGCCTGAATCGTGTCGATTTCTCAGAGGCTTGCGGTGTGTAAACTGTACCCCTCGGCTGCTAAGCCCCCTTAGCGCCTGACCTGGGGGAGGGAGGGTGGGTGGGTGGGTGGGTGGGGGGGGGAGGGAGTCAGGGGGGGGAGGCACAGAGTAGCACCATGGGAGAACCGTGGGAACTTCTGATAAAGCGCTGTGATTACCGGGCCGAGCCAAGACTTGGAGAGTGGAAGCAGAGCTCAGGAGGGTGTTAGCCAAGACGGGTCGGACTGATTAGTGATGAGGGGGGAGAGAGAGAGAGAGAGAGAGAGAGAGAGAGAGAGCACGAGAGAGAGGGAGAGAGAGAGTGAGTAAGGTGATCATATTGGAGGCCGATATGACAGGATGTGGGTCGCCTCTGCAGCGCTCCGCTGCACTGATCTTATAATCCCGGACCCCCGAAAAAAAACACTTTTTCGCACCCTGCGCTGCTGATCGGCTACGGCTGAGCGCCAACGGTCCGGCATGCATGCAAATGTGTCCGTTATCACGCTGGGCACACGCAGGCCCCGCCCCACCGCGCTCCCCTGCTTTCTGGTCCAGTGTGTGCCACTGTGTGTGTGTGTGTCTGTGGGGGGGAGTACTCTGCACGTGTGTGTGGATGTGTGCGTGTGTGTGTATGTGTGTGTGTGTGCCTGTGCGTGTGTGTGTGCGTGTGTATGTGCGTGTGTGTGGGGGAGTGTGTGTGTGTGTGTGTGTGTGTGCGTGCGTGTGTTTGCGTGTATGTGTGTGTGTGCGTGTGTGTGTGCGTGTATGTGTGTGTGTGCGTGTGTGTGTGTGTGTGTGTGCGTGTGTGTGTGTGTGTGTGCGTGCGTGTGTGTGTGTGTGCATGTGTGTGTGTGTGCGTGTGCGTGTGTTTGAGGGAGTGTGTGTGTTTTCCCGTTTCACATGGCACACCACAGAACAACACATGCCTACCTGCAGTCTGCCGATGGCCACCAGACAGTATTTGCCAGTCTGTCCAGCCTCAGTGTCCTCGTCTGGTATGGTCATGCCTGGGAGGGAGGGAGGGAGGGAGGGAGGCAGGGGGGAGGGAGAGAGAGAGAGAGAGAGAGAGAGAGAGAGAGAGAGATGATTCAAATGTGAGTTGAAATGTCAAGTTATATAAATTCAGATAAAACGATGATACAAAATCATGCAACCCATCCAACATACAGAGAAATGTTCCTTTAATTTAAATTCCTCAATCACACCATCAACCACACGGTCAACTGGCACAGGGTTTCGTCTCACTCGGGTCGCTCGAACTCATCAAAGCGACACACACAGAAATGTTTATGAACATTCACAAGTTCATAAATCAGAGGTTCACGTGGGGAATATTAATCATAGCTGGCCGAACAAAAACAGTCCTCGGTGACACGGGCACACGCAAGTGAAGTCAAAGACAAAAACCGCACTTGTCAACAAGCCGCCGTCAAGCCGCTCTGGTCCAGTGGTCCTGTTTGTGGAATCCCATCTGAAAACAGATGTGCACACCTCGTGCCTCATCGGTGGAGCTAGATGTTGTTTAAGTTCCGATCCCCGCGGTTAACAGGAACGCAGCCCCACATTGACAGCCCCTGACCCATCATCTACGGCACGCGCGGGGGGGGGGGTTTGTCCGTGCTGGACAGGGTGGTGGAAGAGCATGACTCACGTCCCCAGAGTAAACAGGCCGAAGCGCTGCCGGTAAGTGTCATGACGTGCTAGCGGGGGCCAATTAAATAAAATAAGATGTTGTTGAATGTAGACACTAGACACTGCAAATGCGTTTGTTTTTCTCCGGCAGAGTGCATCGGCGGCGCTACGGCGGAGGTTTGGATCGCAGCGCGTCGAAAGGGCGGCACGCGCCTGTCGCTTCTGCCAAGCGCCCGCAGTCAATATTTTGAAACGCCGTTCTGTTTGTTTTTTTTTTTTTTTTAACATGAAGCACAGCACAACAGAAGTCGACTGAGGTTTACGGCCGGCCGCGGGAAATTGCTCTCTCTGATGACAAACCACAACCGATTTGTACATCTCTGGCTAAAATTGACTTTTTTTGTGATGTGACGGAAGTCTGGCCACCCTCCAGTAATGTGCGGGACGGTGCCAAGACCCGTCTTGACTTGTGTGGAATTACGAGGTGAATATTTACAATTGACCTTTTATGCACTCACCAGTGCTGACTGCAAGTCATATCATCCAAATAATATGAGAGCCACACTAAATTCTCCCATAACCCCGGCTTGTTAAAGAGTCCACCCCCCCGTGTTATGCAGCAGCCGTGCGGTGATGGCGGTGTGGCCGTTCCCTGCACCTTGAGGTGCAGCACGTTGTTTGATCCCCGTTGGGACCGACCGCCATTGGTTTTGGTGCATTCAAATAACAAACTTGTTCCACCGCGCACCATTTATTCGTGGTGAAATCCTGAGGTGGTGGGCGGGGGGGGGGGGGGGGTGAAGGGTCAAGACAAAGAGTGACAGATACACACACCATTGTCAATGTTACCCTGACAATAAGAAATGTCACTTTCTCCAAGCCCCGGTTGGCACAAATAATGTCAGAAAAATGCTTCCGTCACAGCGGACTTTTTTCCTGGGATCCACAGCCTGACGCCCTGTCATTGCCACAGCCGGGTGTCACATTTATGTTAAAAAAAAAACGGTTTGACGTTTCATTTGTTAGAGTTGTATTTATCACGGGCAACTCTGGACGGTAAGGGACGGTTCAATCTCTATGGATTACTCATATTATATTTCAGGTTTATTTTCACCCTGTACATTGGAGATGACAGGGACACTTTGACAGACATGTCAAGCGACTTAAATGCTTATCTGAAGGGTGAGGAAAAGGCATCGTGCAGTCTGATGGAAAGGCTTCAGTCAAATAACTGAAAACTTGAGCCATGTAATTGAGAAAATTGCTCTCGTTTTTTTTGTGGCTCACGAAAGATGTAAATGAAACTCCTTCTCTTGTCGACTGACTTTGATTTTCATAAGAGACCAATTTTCATGATAACTGAATTTGTCAGCAAATTACTTTTCAAATGCCATTTGTGATTTCTATTATTTTCTGTACAGGCAAACACCATCACTTTATTCTCTTGTGTTTTACATCTAACAAATGACAGTTTAGCCATTTGTCCCGGTTGGCTTTGCAAAGATTCCCTGCTTGTGTGGTTATTACCACTGCAGGGGCTCCAGCGAAGCCCTTTGAACCTGTAAGCATGAATAAAAGGACTACATGTATACAGATAACATGTGCACAATATATCACCCCACGTTTGCCTTTGTTCCAAGTCGCATTGTTGCCGTACACCTGTATTCAATGCGGCTGATGGCGTTTTGTGTTGGCTGTGTGCTGTGTCTCTGAATGCACTGATCATTGTCATGTGTGCTTCGCAGTTCTGGCATGCATCTGCGGTTTATATTGCTGCTATCTTTCTCAAGGTACATTCCTAGAGGATATATTTAGACCGGGGGGAAGTGAGGCCTGTGTCAGTTGTTTTGACCCACACATGGAACGTGTTTACGTGTGTACGAAACACGCAGTCCCCTTCAGAGTGCAGACTGGGAGGAATTCTGGATGCCTGCTTTTTTTGTTTTTTTTGTGTTCTCAATTCATTTCGGACACCTGGCCACAATCTCGCCACTGATGAGAATTCCAGACGATATCCGCATAAATCTGTGTGTGTGTGGTGTGTGTGTGTGTGGTGTGTGTGTGTGTGTGTGTGTGTGTGTGTGTGTGTGTGCGTGTGTGTGTGAGTGTGTGTGTGTGTGCATGTGAGTGGGTGTGTGTGCGTGGGTGCGTGCGTGTGTGCGTGCGTGTGTGTGTGCCCGCGTGTGCCCGTGTGTGTGCCCGCGTGTGACAGCCCCAGAGCGTGCATGGAGGAGAGGGGAACAGTGTGCAACCTAAGCCGCTGTTTGTGTAGACATTCCGACAGTCACAAACAATAAAGACCAGCCGGGGCAACGACCACAGCGGCTCTGTGGCATTAACATCGGGCCGCGCCGAGAAATGCGGAACATTTGAACCGTCTCCTCCGGCGCGACTGTGCACCATCTGTGACAAAGTCGAAGCATCGGGGGGCTTCGTCCCGCAGACCGGTCTACCCAATCGACAGAGAGGAGCGACGTGGAATGGAGAACCGAACACACACACACACACACACACAGACGGCAGTGGCTCAGTGGGTAGAGCGGGTGGACAGAGCGGGTCGTCCACTAACCGCAGGGTCGGCGGTTCGATCCCCTTGATCCCCCTCCTCCTCCTCCAACTGTCCACATGTCGAACCCCACACATGTACTGATTGTAAGTCGCTTTGGACAAAAGCGTCTGCTAAATGCCCCCTTTACCCTTTACCAAACTGTCCAGGGGCTCGTGTGTGTGAGGAGGCGTCTCCTGACCCCGTAGACCTGAACCCGCGGGCCGGCGTTCTGCTGGGCCCTGGACAGCGGTCCAATTCAATTCAAGATTCAAGATTCTTTAATGATCCCTGGGGGAAATTCAAGAAAAAACCTGGGATTCAAGTTCAAGTTCACCGGGTTCTGCTGGGCCCGGGACAGCGTTCACGACGCAGGCTCGACGGGCGCTCGGCAAACTATTTGCAAATCATCGCTCGGCCCCCCTCGCTGACAGTGACGTCCTCTTGTACATCATCCTCTTGTCCGGCCCCCACATGAATGCTTGTTGTGTCAAAGCATTTGTTTTCCATCTGTTGCGGCGCAAACACGCGCTCCGGCGGCGCACTGCAAGCGCCTGGCCCCTTCTCCCTTACAAAACGGGAGGTAACTGACACTGGAATGTGATTAAATCACAGCAAGATGAATGCTCGCGTGTTAATGCCTTCCTCCCCTCGAGACACTGGGAACAGATAAACTCCATTACCTTTTTTTTTTTCCTTTAGGAAAAACAATCCCTCCTTTTTTTTTGCAGCTTGTTTATTTTCTCGAGACCACGTAATCAATTACCACTACAGACAGAAGTATTAACTACCACAAGTTAGATGTAGTAATTATCACTACAGTCAGAAGTGTTCATTATCACTACGGTCAGCTATGGTTGGCATCGTGGTGGACTCCACAATGGCTTGTCATGTTTTAGGTCATGTTTAGTTATGTTTTAGGTCGTCTACAAGTCTTTGAAGGGTGGTGCTTGACGGAAGTTAGTTTGAATCATTCTGTGCCCCCAGATCGGTGGACTGCTTCACTCAGGCTCTGATAGCAGCCACTAGTCCTGGCCTCGACACAGTCGAGTCGAAACACAGCCAACACTTGACACAAAGGTAATTCAGCTGTTTATCAGACACTTTCATCCAAAGCCATTTACACCGAATTCAGACAGAAACCATTAAGGAGCAGGACAGGGGTCGGGCATTCCGACTCAAAGTGGCGCACACACATCCGAGGATCGGACCAGATGCCTTTCCGGCGCCCTAGCCGGCGCGCGGCCCTATCCTGCCCCCCGCACACCACGCCGTGCTCAGGACAAGTGCAGCTCCGCGATGGCAAAGTGTTGAATGGTGTCGGATGACCGACCGGCCCATTGTGTTGTCGAGTGGCGCTGAGATTGAGTGAGAGATGGGGCGAGGGGGAGAGGGGAGGGCGGACGGGGGGTGTTTGTGTACCTGCAGGGGGCCACGCTTTGATGTAACCAGTGCAATGCACCACCGAGTACTGAGCTTCTCCTTCCTTTGAGGGTCCGAGGCCGTTTCTGTCAACACAACAAGGGAAAAGGTTGTGAGCGCAGACACACACGCGCGCAGGCACGCGCACACAGACACACACCCAAAGATGCGCACACACACGCACACGCAAACAGACGCAGGCACGCACACACACCGCAGACACACACACACACACCCAAAGATGCACACACACACGCACACGCAACCAGACGCAGAAATGCCCACAAGCACACACACCGCAGACACACACACACACACACACACACACACGAAAGGATGCGCACAAACACGCACACACAAACAGACGCAGACACGCACACACACACACACACACACACACACACACACCCAAAGATGCGCACATACAGGCACATGCAAACAGACGCAGACACGCCCACACGCACACACACCCGCACACTGACAGACAGACAGACAGCTGTGTAGGGGAAGAGGGATTTCGGGACCCAATGTATTTCAACAAAAACACAAAAATCTGCGGGTGACGGGAAAGGAGTGTCGGAATCCAAGCTGGAGAAACAGGAGGAAACAGAGGAAGTGTGTGTGTGTGTGTGTTGGCTTCACCTGTATCTCTTCCTCATGTTGGACAGCCTGTTCAGGGAGATGTGATCCAGCGGAGCACTGCCGCACCTACACACAGAGGGACATGCACACACACACACGCACACACACACACGCATGCACAGACACACACACACACACACACACACACGCACACGCACACATAGAGATGTCAGAATCACAAACACAGCAGACACTTCAACATCAACACTTGCGGTCTTGCGACAAAGCACTCTGCCCAGTCGTGTTTCTCTAAACTCGGAAGGCTTTTGTAGTTACTGTGGGCTTCGACTGTTCTCAGCCTCACTTGGTTCGACTGGGAAAGGCATCTGCTGAATGTTTAAACGCAACCCTAAATGATTAAATGCAATGGAACATTTATCACACAAACATACAGACTGCCAAATAAACACGTGAATCAGGGCCCCGGGTCCAATTTTAGGTCTGTTTATTTTTTTGGACGACGACATTATCCAAACCCAGGACGCCGCTGGGTTCGAATTGACGTGAGTTCTGTTGGGCTGGAAAAACACACGCAGCAAACCCACGTAACCGTGGGTTCCCATGTAACGTGTGGGAACACGTGTTGTGTTAACATGACACACACCGCACACACACACACAGACTGCACACACACACACACACACTGCACACACACACACCACACACCACACCACACCACACACACACACACACACACCACACACACACACACCACACCACACACACACACACACACACCACACCACACACACACACCACACACACACATACACACACCACACACACACACACACACCACACACACACACACACAGATGATGAAAAATACACATGCGCAGCCCACGCGGCTAACGGCGCTGCCAACACGATGTTTAGCATGAGCGCTTCCACGCGTTGTCAGGATGTGTTGGCGCTGATGGTCACGCCATGTTTGACAACACGTGTACAAATCCATTCCCTTCGAGCACGGACCTGACACGTCGTGTTACACGAAACACACACAGAAAGACGGCGGCCGCCGCGCGTTCGTTTGGGTGGAATCTGATTTGTTGGCACATGGGCAGCAACACCGGCGTTGACCCCCTCGTCAAGCACAAACATGCCCCCCACCCACCTACCCACCACCAGTAAACATCGCCCACTGAGATGGCAGGGGCGGACCGGGGGGCTACCCGAGACGAGGCCTGGACCCAATCACGCCCCCTGAAGCGGCGTGCTGCCAACCTCGGGGAAGCGCGTGCGGCTTCTTCAACAGCTGCTGACGAGCGGCCCTGGAGGGTCCGGCTCCGCGGCCCGCCCACCTGGGTCCAATAAAGGGCCGGAAACAGGAGGGGGGGGAGGGGGGGCGTGCTCCCCATGCGGTGCAGTGCGGCTGCCCGGCAATAGGCAGGGGCCTACCGGGTGATTGATGGATTGAGCCATCGCAAACCCCCATCCCCACCGCCCACCCTCACCCCTCACTCCCACCCCCGCCCTCACCCCCGCCACCCTCCCAAACAGCAGACAGTCCGCGGGCTCCCCTGGTACAGAGGAGCAGGGTATGTGGGGAAGTGATCATGGGGGGGGGGGGGAATGCGGGATTTTCCACCACCATGTTGTCACTTAAAAAAAACATCTTGCGAACCAAACAAAAGGCGTCTTCGTCTCGGAATCCGCCCACCGGCATTCCCCTGTCTGTGAAAACGCAGACAGACAGGGTTCCTGACCGGCGCGAGGTGTTAACACACACACACACACACACACAGTGACGTGCATGGACGCGGGGCACGCGACTCGCCCACGCCGTGACGCGGTGGAAAAACACCGGGAGGTGCGTTGAGTCCTCCCCCACGCGTGGAAATGTGAAGATGCGCACGACGTCGGAAACGACCACACTGTGAGACCGGTCACGCCGCACCGCACAGCTCACCTTTAAAAGAGAGCCGGGTGCGAATGGTTTGGGACGGGGCTGGTAGTGATGGTAATATTATGGTATGTCTGCTCGGGGTCCCTGGACTGAAGTTACCGTGTACCAAAGTGAAAGCCGAACATTTTAACAAAAGGCGACGGTGGTCGGTGACGAACGCAATGGTGAATAGATAGTAATTAAGTTATAATTAATTAGTACACGTACCGTGCACTGGTGCAGGGACACAGACACTCATTTGAACAGCCTCATATTTTCAATATTAACAATGAACTCACTTAGTACTCTGCAAGAAAAGAAAAGAAAAAACCCACAATGTATTGAACCATGGTGATCTATTAAAATATAATGATTTTCAGATTTTTCCTTTTCATTGCACTCGGGGGTAGATATATCTACTGCCATTTCCTGTAACAGTAATAAATCACCCAATGGTTGAGCTTCAGGAAATGCCTGAGCATAATTGATTTGCAACGCACTAATTAATCACAGTTGGAAGTTATTCTTGGGAGCCTCTATGTGGCTAATTAGAGACAGTGTGGAAGGACTGG
This sequence comes from Urophycis tenuis, assembly GCA_036785325.1. Taxonomy (NCBI): domain Eukaryota; kingdom Metazoa; phylum Chordata; class Actinopteri; order Gadiformes; family Phycidae; genus Urophycis; species Urophycis tenuis. The sequence continues at coordinate 13,637,615 of JAXIVH010000005.1, read as the reverse complement.
GAGACGTGCACCACATTACAGAACCCACTTAATAAACTGGATGTCAGGGGCTACGTGGGCGTGGGTGTGTGGTATACAGTATCCATTATGGATTCATTATCCTTACATTTGAAATATCTTTTTTTTTTTTTTTCCCTGGTGTCTAAAGAAAGGGCTAATTAAAAAACTCCTCGTGTGCAATGAAATTCAGAAAAGAATTTAGTGAAAAAGAAAAGAATTTAGTCAAATGAAATGCTTGGTCTTGTGAGATAGATGTTCATCTGGAAAACAGGTCAATGTTCAAATGCTACAGGTTCAAGTCCAGGGCCTTAAACCACAAGCCTGTTGAGTTATGGTGTTGTGAATCAGGTCTCTTGACACACATTGTCAATGGTGCTTGACCTATCGTGTCAGAGAGGAACCCGGCTAGAAGACCTGTATCCACCTTCCCAAAGTGAGACGAAAGCCTAACATCCAGCCCTGCCTTTTGGTTTTCTGCACCCCATCTGTCCTCCAGCGTAGCAGATTACTCTGGCTAACTATATAATCGCATTCATATATGCTTTGCTTTACATATATTACCATATCACCTTCCTGGTTCATACAACGCCTGCCTCGTTGTACATCTGTTGGTCAACAGATGGCCAAAAGAAAGTCTTGTTCTTCTACTTTGTTCTGACAATGATTCTTAACAAGTAAACAACGTAGTCAACCATCAAAACTGTATGTTGTTGAGATGGACGCACAGGCGCAGGGGTACACACACTCACGGACGGGTACACACACACACACACACACACACACAAACACAGACGGGTACACACACACCTCATGCGGCAGATGAAGGAACGTCGGGAGCCCATACACATCCTCATGGATGACTGCTGTCCCTCCTTCTTCACCGTGCCTGTCTTCAGGTCCAGGATCCTTCCTGCACAACACACAACACATGGCACATCAGCATGGTACACACACAACAAATGGTACATCAGCATGGTACACACACACACACACACACAACACACGGCACATCAGCATGGTATACACACACACACACACAACACATGGCACATCAGCATGGCACACACACACAACACATGGTACATCAGCATGGTATACACACACATCAGCATGGTACATCCACACAACACATGGTACATCAGCATGGTATACACACACACAAAACACATGGTACATCAGCATGGTACACACACACACAACACATGGTACATCAGCATGGTACACACACACAACACATGGTACATCAGCATGGTATACACACACACACACAAAACACATGGTACATCAGCATGGTACACACACACACACACACAACACATGGTACGTCAGCATGGCACTGCAGCATAGTAGACACAAACATGGTATGCACAGCATATACATACATCATGGTACACACCCACACAACACATGGTACACATCAGCATGGTACACACACAACACAACATGGTACACACCAACATGGTATGCACAAAATGTACACACATCAGCATGGTACACACACAACACAACATGGTACACACCAACATGGTATGCACAAAATGTACACACATCATAGTACACACAACAACACACGGTATACAGAACGTGGTGCACACAAACACACAACACCACACATAGTACACACCAGTATGGTACACACCAACATGGTATTCACAGAATGTACTCAAGCGGTGCACACACATTGTACACTAACATGGTTTACACCAACATGGTACAGCAGATATTACAGGGATGCCTATAAAGCATCCACACACTGACTACAGACACAATGAACGGCAACACAGAGGCTTAAAGAAAAGACTAGAACAGAGTAGACAGACACAGATACGGGCGAACTGTCTCGAAACACAGAGGCTCATTGTGTTTCGGACGTTTCCCATAATCGCCCGGCGTGCCTTCGGGAGGGAAAGGCCCCCGAAGGAGCTAAAAGGGCCAGAGAACCCAGAGGCCAGCTGAAGCCCGCGGTCTGACTCAGCGGCGGGCTCCCCCTCCGGGTCACCTCATCAGAACAGAAGGAGCCCTCGGCTGGAGAGGAAGGGCACATCCTGCCCCCCCCCCCCCCCTGCGGCGCCCCGAGGAGCTCTGCACTGATTTGTTCCAGTGAGCGCTGCTCTTTCCCTCAGCCGAGCCGCGCAGAGGGCCAGAGTGGAACCCCGCTGTGACCCGTGATCCGAGCCCTGCGTCGCCCTCCCAGAGCGCAGCGGCGGCGGCGCGGGGCTGGAATTGAGACACATGCTGGGGGGAAAAAACTAAAAACACCAAGCGCAGTAATTCGCGGGGGGAATGGCTAGACAAAGAGCCGTGGGGGAACGAAATGAAACAAAAAAAACAGCTGTCGGCAACCACTTTTACCACCGCAGACACTCTTTCCCCCCCGGGGAGGACGGCGCGGTCACGCTGGAGCAGCCCGGCCGGAGGGTTTACTGGGCCAGCCTGCCGGTGACCCCGGGACAAGGCCGCGAGCTCAGAACAGCAGAGGGAAACTGAGGGAAACGCACGCGCGCACGCCATAATGCGTTACATGCAGAGGCGCGCACGGATGAATTATGCCGCAACGTGATGTATCACTCATAGACACACACACACACACACACGGACCCAGACAGAGGCACCCACACACTCAGTCACACACACTAGGCTCAGGGTGGAAATAGTGCAATGACAAAAAAACGACAAACCGCAGAGACGCAAACCTTCCGACATCGGGATTACAGTCGCGGTGTTGACACAAGACACGGCCAGAGTGTGTGAACTCCCAGAGTGAGCGAACATCGTACCGGTCCACCCTGGCCGCCCTGACACTGAAAAGGCTCGGTTGGCTCCGGCGGCCGGCTGACTGGAAACTGTGCGCGGTGCGTGCCTGAGGTATGCAGGGTGAGATCCTTCACAGGACACTGACAGGGGGGGGGGGGGGGGGGGGGACGCCATGGGACATGGGAAGATTGCTTTGGCTAAACATTTGGCTGGACTGCACTATTTGCCTTAAAACCGAGCTGGGATTATTTTTGCACTGTGAACACGACGCCCTATTTATATTTAACCATGCCGCTACACTGATTCCATTTGACAGCGTTACATTTTTATTGACCGGTGTTTTAACGTTATTCAGGCTGGATTATCGGCGCACACCCCCGGGCTTGCGTGAGACCGTTGCGGAATATTATGGGATAGGGCTTCCACGGGCTGCCTTGTACTGCAGTGTTACGGCTGCCCCCGCACGCGTCTCTCATTACCATTATCACCCCTGGCCTCCTAACTAACCACTCTGACGCTGTCCAGATGGAGCGATGGCAGCCCCTCGCGTCCATGCAACAGGAGGGCGGGCTGGTCTTGTGCACGCGCAGACCCAAAAGCACGCACACACACGCACAAACACGCACGCACGCAGGCATGCACACACACACAGTGTTTCTCAAGAAACGCGTAAATCCCAGGGTATCAGGATACGGGGTTAGGGGGGAGTGGAGAGGCACAGAAAATAAAAACAAAACAGACCCAGTTACACACACACACACACACACACACACACGCACACACCGTGGACACGCACGCGGGATAACAATAGCAAAAACGCAGACCCGCATGTGACCCCAGGTGTTGTGGGCGCGCTTTGATTGTGTGACCTCATGTGTATAATTTGACATGGGCATCTGGTCCGAATTGCACGGTGACATGTCAGATTGCAGATGAGAAGTGTACGGTTTGATGGGGGCTCCTGACATGCCTGCAAGGCCACACAATCACGTGTGGCTACACAATCGCACGCGTGTGCGGTGTGCCCACACACACACACAGACACACACATACACACACACACACACGCACACAGAAGACTGCTCATAGTGAGACTGATTGGAAGCACACATGGCCGCCTGTGAGCAAAGCACTTGACCCAATGCAGCGGGCCAACGACAGAACCGTACGGGCTCCGGGTTTCTATTTGGCGCGGGGTACGGCGGGGGTGGGGGGGGCGGGTCCCTCTCTCGGTATCAGTGTCTTCTGTCATCGCGTGATGGAACCAAGATCTTCAGGCGCTCGCGAGGAACAAAGTCACGGGCACATTCCTCAACCTAATCTTCGCTCCGTCGACCGGGTCTGGATCTGGAGAGAGCCCACCGGCCCGGTACCAGATGCCTCTCTGCGCCCGGTTGTGTCAGCGAAGCGCGCGCGTGCGGGGGGGGGGATGAAAGAAGGAGATTGAGCCCTGAACCGGCCACAGAGTGAACTGCAGCATCACTGCAGATAATAACACCGACCAGAACACAGGAGGGGGGGGGGGGGGGGGGGGCGAGCAGCCCCGGTGTTTTCCACCAGAGGGGAACAGGGGGGATAACAATGGGGAGCGGAGGGAATGGACGGCGAGGGGAGCCGGGGGCCGAGGGGAGCCGGGGGCCGAGGGGAGCCGGGGCCCGAGGGCGGCGAGCGGGCCAGCTGCCGCAGCTGGCGCCGGCGCTGAGCGATGCCTGGCGAGGAGGAGGAGGACGTCGCCCCCTTCGCGGTCCGGGGAGGGCGTTCCCTTTGGACCTCGTCTCCCGGGGGCTTCGTGGGTTTTTTTTTTTCGTTCCGGGGCTTGGCGGCAAGCTGTGGCGAACGGGGTTGGAGACACCGGGTGGTGTAGGTGGAGCGTTCCCAGGGTGGAGCATTGGTCATTAAGCATGGTCATTACGTATACGTACACACTCGTCGACCACGTTTGTTCCATTTTTTAAACGACAACAGCGCTCGCGCCGCTGACAAAAGCCTACGCGCGCCAAACAAAGACGTCAACAACAAGTTACGTAACCCCAACAGAAACGAAAAAAACAAACAAAAAAACAACAAGACAAGAATTAAGCGTAAAGAGGCAAAACAGGAACACCAAGCAGAACATTGGAAGTGGAGCAGACGGCTTCATACTAGGGTTTTTGGGGTAAACAGGAATTTTCCCCCCGCAGCACTTGGGCTTGGCGCGGCCCGCGTCCCGACCAAGCTGTTCTGGCCGACCAAAACATTTATGGAGAACGCAGCGCGTTGCACGGGGAAACAGCCAGATCCACCTCCTGACCCCCCCCCCCCCACCCACCCAAACCAGTCATTTATCCTTCTCCCTTCCTCCTCCACCAGCGGCCACCTGATCTCCCTTCCTCCGTCTTGATATTCCAACCAGAGCGCTCACTTTCAGTCCCGCGGCCATCTGCTTGTCTCGGCGTGCCATTTATTCCCCTGCACGTTGGGCTTCTAATGGAGGAAGGAGCGCGCGGAGTGTAATGGTTCTGCTCGCCCACCTGCACCTCCAATTAACAACAAACTAAATGCACTTTTTTTTTTTTCTTTCTTTCCACGGGAACTCAGCGCCCTGTACACTCATAATTGTCGCCTCGAGGTAAAAATGGCCGACGCAGGATGTCACAGCAGGCAGCCGCCATAGCATTCACATGCATTTATACTGTAGAGCGGGGCGTCGTTATCGAACGCCACTTAACCAGGGACAATGGAGTGGCTGCGGCGCGTAAGAGGCTCCTGAGAAGTTCCTACTTCTGGTCTAACGAGGATCAGGGCGGGATGAAGAGCTGCTCCTTTCAGTGAGCAGGTGCCCGCAGGCGCCAAGCGGAGGAGCCGGGCGAGGAGGGGAAATAGCTTTGGCAGTTGGGACGAGGAGGGAGCCGCGGGGGCAGTTGGGACTGGGAGGGAGCCGGAGGGGGGGGGGGGGGGAAGCACTCTCTCCAGCACGATGACTCCCCGGCCGGGAGAGGGGGCGTGGCCAAAGACGCTCCTGTTTGGAAGCCCGGGTGGGACGGGGCCCGGTGGAGCTGGCGGTGCCGCCCCCCCCCCCTGACGATTACAAGCCAACGACGGTGACGGGTGGAGGGGCGAGGGGGTGGGCTTCGTCTGAACCCCCCCCCCACACACACACACACACACGGTGTGTTAACGGGGGGAGTTAACCGACAACACAACAGTGTGCCTCGGTGTACATAGTGTGAGTCATTGCGGCACTGAGGTGTGGCCACGGCGCCGCCGGGGGGTAAACAACGTGCGGCGTGCATACCGCTCGCCTCTCTGGTTTCACGCGCGGTCGGAAAACAGGGGGAGAGGGAGCCACTCCGGCAGCCGCAGGGCGCCCTGACCCCGTTGTGGCCCAGGTTCGAACGCAGCCAGCCGGGCGCCTCCAGTCGAGCGCCGCAGGTATGTTGTGGTCTGTTTTTGTTTTTCGTGTGTGGGAGCATCGCCCCCCCCAGGGGTGAACAGGCGGCTGAGCTGTGAGGCAGCGCTCTCAATTTGCCACCCAACCCCTCACCCTCACCCCACCCCCACGCAGGGCCAAACCACTCCGGGCGTAAACGACCATGAGGATTAGGGGTCGCGGGTACGCGAGGCTCCAAATGAGTCTCATTCCAGAGGGGCAGCAGGGCTTACTCTGTGATGAGGCGGGGAGTTCAGTGATCCGTCTCGGGGCGGGCGATGGGGGGGGGGGGGGGGGGGGGGGGTGACTGAGGTGGTACCGGCATCTGTTAAGGATGCCCGCCGGCGCCTCCCACTTGCAGGAGATGAGACGAGGGGTGGTTCTGGGTTCACGGCAGGCTCCTCCGGCCCGGACGGCGGCCCAATGACCCAGAGATGCCCGCGTTGCTCCACTTGACCCGTTTCAACGGCGACCCGATATGGATTAAGCACAATTTTAAATTGTTTTAAACGACCGAAGAGAGGCTTAATTATATTATAAGCTACTGGGGCATGCATCAAATTAGTGGCTAATGTAATGATATCTTTCTCATTAGGACTTCACATCCAAACTAATTATGGCTTCTTTTTTTTCTCCCTGCAAACAAATAGGCTGCAGCAGCATGTTCTGCTAATAACCCAACGATTGCTGGGCCAGGCGTGTGCTTTTGTATCTACGTCGTAACCAGGCAGAATAGCAGAATAACAGCACAACATCTGCCTCGGAACTTCTGTGACTCATAACCTGCGTGGCCAAACAAACCCATCACGGAAATGACGGTCTAAAGTTAGTTCTGACGGGGTCCACCTCGTTGTTGCTCTTCAGACCTTGGCGAGCAACAGAAAAACGGTGAATCATAGTGGGGTCACAATCTGGAGATCTCATGAAAGCATATTCTTTGTTTTCATGATTCAAAGCCAATGTTGTACTGCTGTGCACAACAAGACCTGACTATCACCGCAGCGTTCCTGCGCACTGAACTGTTGCCTCGGTCAAGCCGACAAACCGATGGGGCTAACTTCTAAGGCCCCCCCGCCCGGGCTTCGTAGTTTGGAGAGTTCACATGCAACAAGCTGACGTTGCTGCAAATGTGGTTCGTCAAACCAATTCCTGTGCGAAGCAACGCAATGATTACAGCGCCCACAGCTCGCACGCTCCAACCTCACTCCCGCTTGCCAACAATTAATTTTAGAACATAACACCGCCCGACGCAGACAGCCGAAGCCGATTCCTCCGCACACGCGGACACCTTCTGTGCAGACTGTCGCAGCGTCGGCTGCCGTGGAAATGAAACACGCTTCAAAGTGACACGGCAACGGTGTGGTCACATTTTTGAAAAATGCACGGCATCCACGCCGTCACATTTGTAACACTGTGGTACAGAGGAAACGTGACCACGTCAAACACATGGTTAGCGACATATTTTGTCGCATTGCTCAAATATCCAAGAGGCTTTCTGCCCCCAGACACGTTACTTACTTACTTCTTGCCTGTTTTTTTAACTTATTTATTTTTTATTGGCGATGCACGTGAGTGCGTTTCCCGTTGCCTGCCTCTTGGCTTCACAACACCGAGGACTGGGCGCGCTCGCACGCCGCAGTGAAATAAATCTCAAGCTGTTCAAAACTCAAACCGCGTGGCCTGCATAGCTGTGGGGGGGGGCATACGTCTCCTTCCCAAAGCGGAGCGGAGGGGAACACAACACACAACTACATGATTTAGATCAATAAGAACTCAGAGGCCTTCGGTGACCGTTTCATCATCACGGGGGGCTGCATCAAGGCCGGGGTGGGCCTTCATACATTACAAGTCGTGTTCTGTTGTGGGCCCGCAGACGGCAATGACATCATCATATATGATCCGGCTGCACACTCACACACACACCGGCTGGTTTAGCGTTGACTTAAATAACCCCGGCAGCCCCTTTTTCAACTTCATGAAAGGGGGGGGAAAAAAAGGATGGCTGTGAGCTTGTGTGGAGCGTCTGGTTTCAGCGGGGTTTGGTCTCTTTGGTAGAAGAAGTGTGCGGCCTCGCCACACGATAACATCCGAGGGGTTTACTGAGGAGGACAAAAACAGCTTCATTGTTACCGGGACCCCAACGCGCCGGAGAGAGAGAGAGAGAGCAACAACTGGCCGACGAGAAAACTGTTGCCTGTGTTTTTTTCCCATCCATCGCGGCTGCAGCGTAAGTGCCAGACAGCTGGAGAAAAACACCACACACACCAGAGTTCACCCCTGCCATGCAGCGACTCTCTCACACACACACATACACACACACGCACGCACACACACACACTCACGCACACACACGCACTTCAAGATTGTGCACATACGGCTTTCATTACATCGCCTCCATTAAATTTCACGGTGGAAAATGGACATCCATATTATGAATGTCCATGTTTATGCCTGCGTCTGGTTAAGTGTGGGGTTGTGCGTCCGTGTCTGTGCCAGTGAGTGCCTGCCGTGTGTTTCATCTGTCCGCCGCTGCGGCACTTTGTGGAGATAACAACCTCGCGTGGATTGCTAAAGCCTTCTGGGTAACAACAGGGTCTTGTCGGGGGAGCCGATTGGCCGGCAGAAGGAACTGAGCCTGACACATGTGGACAAATGCCTCACCTGGATGGAACCTCTGGGCACCAAGGAAATAATGGGGGGGGGGGGGGGGGGGGGGGCGGGGGAAATATAACACGACACTGTGGCGCCATCTAGTGGCCACACTCAATACTTCCTGTACGGCATCGTAATGAGCGCAGTACAAGGTACATGGCACGAGGTGATTACTAAATACGTAGAACTGAGTGAATGCTTGTGAATACATGGTGCTAGGGACATGGTTCTGAATGCATGTCACCAGGTACACGGTACTGAATCCATATCACTAGGCACTTGGCTCTGAAATCACGGTGCTAGGTACTCGGTACTAAACAGATGGCGCTGGGTACATGGCTATGAATACAAGGTACTAGGTGCACGGTCATGACCACCTGGTACGTCTACACGTGGGCATCCATACTGTCTAGGAACATGCGACACAACGCGCCGCACCAGGCACACGGGACCAGGGCACTGCAGGGGACCAGGCACGCGGGACCAGGCACACGGGACCAGGGCACTGCAGGGGACCAGGCACGCGGGACCAGGCACACGGGACCAGGGCACTGCAGGGGACCAGGCACACGGGACCAGGGCACTGCAGGGGACCAGGCACACGGGACTAGGCACACGGGACCAGGGCACTGCAGGGGACCAGACACACGGGACCAGGGCACTGCAGGAGACCAGGGCACAGCAGGGGACCAGGCGGGGGGGCGAGGTGCTGACTGCCACGTCACCTGTCATGGAGTTCTCCGAGGTGCTGAGCTGTTCCCGCAGCTTGTCCACGTCGTCGGGGTGCACCTGCTCGTACAGCGTGCTGCCGAACCACTCCGCCTGCGGGTGGTTCAGCACCGGCGTCACCGAGTCCGACACGTAGATGACGCGGCCCGTCTCCGCGGCGACCACAAACAGGAAGCCGTCCGCCGCCTCCAGGATCAGGTGCTTCAGCTCCTGCCCCACGCGCGCACGCACACGCACGCACACGCACACACACACACACACACGCGCACAGACACGCACACACACAAAGAGATGTGGAGGAGTGAGTAATCTGTTGTTAAGTCATCAGGCGTGTTCTGTCCTAGGATTAAAAGCGGTTTGTTTCTGCCCGGTTTTCAGAAACTTTAGAAGAATGTACAGTGTGTGACCTGACCGTAGGCAACAAAACTATTTTCGTTTGTTCATGACCCAACTACTGTATGTGGGCAGAGCCCAGAAAACATGGCCAAAGAACTGTCATTGGCCTCTGCTGTGACACAACACCACAGCACGCCGGCTTTGGACAGTTGTGTTTAAAACGTTGTCGTTTAGAACGTCGCTTAGAACATTGTTGCTTAGAACGTTGGCATTAAGAATGTTGCTGTTTAGTACTTTGGCGTTTAGAATGTTGGTGTTTAGAATGTTGGTGTTTAGAACATTGTCACTTAGAGCGTTAGCATTTAGAATGTTGCCGATTAGAACGTTGTCACTAAGAACGTTGCCGTTTAGAACACTGCTGTTTAGAACGTTGTCCGTTTATAACTTTGTGGCTCAGAACACGGGGGCCGGCCGGCGCGCGGGTTACCTGCTCGGTGAGGAAGGAGGGCTTGTATGCTCCGTCGGTGGACGTGTTCCCCGTGCCCCGCATGGACTTCATGTGGGAGACGGCCATGCGCAGGATGGTCAGCTTGTCGGGCTTGCGGGCCAGGGCGCTGCAGGTGGGCACCATGTCGGAAAGCTCCGTGATGTACTGGGTCATCTTGTTGCGTCGGCGCCGCTCGATCTCACTGTGGTTCTCTCTGGAACAGGGAGGGCGTGTTAGACGCCTGGGGTCGGACCGGCGGCGCATGATGGGGTGATGGCGGCAGTGACTTTGGGGGGGTGAGGGTGCACATACACAACACTGACCGTCTACAAGGATGGTACTTCCACTGGTCTGAAAACCCTATTTCATACCATGACTATTACGGATGCAAGCATGCAATAAAATTGGTCTACAAGGTCCAAGGGTATGGGGACATAAAAAAGAAAATGTATAGAAAAAAAAAATACGAAAAAGTCTCTTTGTCATACCTATAAGGCTTGGTACCCTTTTCATTTTGTTTGGGTTTAATTTGCTTAAGATGTAGTAGAAAAGGCATTTAAAAGTAAAAAAAAAAAAAAAAAAAAAAAAAAAAGGATAATCCAAATAAACATTAATTGACCAATTATAGCATTATAGTGTATAAATTAAAAACTGTAGCCTACGTTTGATAGGATTTGCTCCGGCAGCTAAGGGCAGAAACATTATTCGATTCAATTAATGTTGTACTTGCGCGGTGTGCTTTTGATACAGCCTGTTATTAAAAAATGCAATTCAAGAGCACCTCTTAATGAAAGCCTGCACTACACAATGGCTCATGGTGGCATTAGTGTTGTTGGGGTTTTATCTTACAGCTTGTTAGAATAGAATCTTTATTGTCATTGTACAACAGTATAAAAATACGGTGGCACAACGAAATTGAGGAATCGTTACCATCACGGTGTGCACAGAACGATACCATTGTAACCATTCTGTGAATCCCGTTTCACCAAATTACCTTCATTGGATAAAAACACATTGACATACGACATAAAGGATTTGTAAGGTTTTGTTTTGGCCATTGAAGGCCGTAAATTAAGGGACACTGTGGTGTGTTGCCCATTTATGAAAACACATCTAAATGTCTAAATGTTTACTACTTAACAAACGCACATCAGGCATTAACGGCCATAGTCAATCATTGTGTTTCCAAGCTTGAACTTCCGAAAACAGTGGGGTGGTCGAAAACTGGCCCCCGCCCCCCACTGGGAACCGGAGAAAAACCCTGAGTCTTCAAACCAAATGTAGATTACACACTTCTGGTTGACACACATCAAAATCAAAAAAGAAAATCACAGATCAAAACAGTTGGCCTCGTTACATCACTTTGACTGTCGTCAGGGCTTAGCGCCCCGCCCTGCAGCTCGAGGGGCGCGTGCGAGCGCGTGTGTCTGCGTGTTAAGAGGCGGGCGTTAGCCAGAGGTGGAGGCAGTGTGAACGGGCCCTATTGAAGCTTAGTGCTGAGGAGGTCCCCGAGCCAGTGGCAGATCCTCTGCCGGGCACCCCCCCCTGCTGGCTAGGCCTACCTGGCATATCTCTCCTTATCACCACCACCACCACCACCACCACCACCACCAGGGACCAGCTCATCATCATACCTGCGCAGAGAGGGAGAGAGAAGCACACCACACATGTCAGCGACCGACACACGCAGCGTGGCGAACGGGCAGCGTGGCTAACGGGCAGCGCGGCGCGTGGCTTTACCCCCGTGCCGCCCCACATGACAGTGGAGCAGCCTTGGATGCTCCTAAACCTTCTGAGGGCAACATGCAGCGGCAACTGCACGTCTGAGCTCTGCCGCAGCCTGATGGGGGCTTCACCGCGCGGCTAATGCGACGGGAGCGGTGAAAGGAACGTAATGGGAGCGTGAGGTGTCCTCGCCTGGGTAATGGACGAGCTGAAGTGAAACAGGCACGGCAGGCAAATAAAAACAAATAAGGCAATGAAAAAGGCATTCAGTGGAATGAGGATGCTGGGTAAATTGTACTAATGGAAGCTCTGCCCTAAAACGAAGCTAAACACTATTACCAAAGGTTTGGTAAGTACACTCCCATGGCATGTAAAATCCCATGGCTCGGGTGTGTGTGTGTGTGTGTGGGTTCCCTTTCAAGTGTGGTAGAGGGAACACAAAGTACGCAATAAATCAGTTGTACATCCAATAGTTGCCATTGTGCATAACGATTGCCCAATCGTACGCAGGATTTGTTGTACTAGCAGGCGATATGAAGATAGCGTGGTATAACCACAACCACCCTTTCAGCATGCAGTGTGCAACTACTCTATTGTCCTCGGTGTCAAGGTTGCTGCACTTCCTGATATCCCCAGCAGAGGTCAGTGTCTCCCCTCCGCTCCGCACCCCATTTGACAGAACAAGGGTGACTGTGTGTTGGGCTTTGAACATAATGGGGCATACAACTACAAGAGAGATTACGAGGAGTAAAACAAGTTGGGATCAACAGAGTGTGAGAAGATGGCTGAAATGGAAGGTTTTTTTCCCTCACACAATAGTGTACAGAGTGAGAAGAAAAACGACCCAGTGATCCAGTGACCCATACACTTCAAATAAGGCGAACTTGGCACTTTGTGTACATTTTTTGTTCATGTGTTACCCTCCCCCCCCCCACCACCCGCCTGGGGATTATCAGTCAAGGGTTATGTTATCCTATCTTATCGTAAAAGAACAAAAGGAGAACACAGACATCGCATCGTTTTCGATGATGGACTGAACAACCACAGACCAATTACAGGATGATCATTCACACAACAAATAAGCCATAACCCTGCGGCAGTGATGTTGTAAAAAGGATCAACACATTAGGGCTGCATATCACAACGATTTTCATAGTCAATTTATTTAACGATAATTTGTTCAGATTAACCATTCATCTAACATGTCATAAATAAGAGCAAATACCATCACGAGTTCCCAGAGACCACAGTGATGTCTTAATTGCGCTTGCTTTATCTGCCAAGCAGCCAAGAAAAAAACTAATCTATTCCTTTTATAATGATCCACGAACCACATTTTTGAAGTGAACTGCTACTTTAAGCAGAACGTTTGTTATTTGTACTTCATCAAGAGCTCAAACAATTCGTCAGGACATTTTCTGTCGATAAACTCATCGACTCATCGTTGCAGCCCTAAAATACAAAAGACAAAAGACACACAAAAAAAAGTCAAAACAACACCGTCTCCATGTGGTTAGTCCTCACCTTGAGAATTTGCTAGGACCCTCTCCATCCTCGTCATCAAAGTCCATTCTGAAAAGCAACCAGAAGAAGAAACAGTCACGACTCACGGCAACAGAACTTCGGCTGCGTCCGAAGCGCCGGTCACCTCGCCGTCACGATATTAGCGAGCAGAGACTCGCGCGTGTTGACACATCGACTTAGATGAGATAATGCAAATACAAATACAAAAAAAAAAAAAGACACACACACACGATACACCTACAACAACGGTCCCCCCCCGCGGACATCAGAGCGCCTTCACGCAAACACCTCCGCCCCCGCTCGGTATTTGCATGTCTCCCTGGCACGGGATGGAGGGCGTACTTTACGGGAAAACACACTCCGGCACATCAATCTGCCTCTTGTCTGGGAGCCCTGATCACCGCGCTGCCTTCCCCCCCCCCCCCCCCCCCCCCCCCCCCCCCTCGCGGTCTCCCCATCGTACCCCCAGATAGATGTACCCCTGCATCGAATCAGCACGCGTATGTGTGAGTGTGTGCGTGCGTGCGTGTGTGTGCGTGTGTGTGTGCACTATGTGTGTATGTGTATGTGTGTGTGCGCCCCCGACGCCAGCCGAGGCTTTAGAATGTGACATCTGCGACACGCCGCTTAGCCGCGGCGTCTGGGTGATGGGTGAATTGCCCGTCGCTGGGAGCTGACACATCCAATTTAGGGGCCCCGGGTGTGAGCCAGCTGGGGCCGAAAGGCTGCGAAATGACTCCAATGTCACTGCCGCCGCGCCGGCCTTCATTTATTTATTTATTTATTTGCCTTCGTCTTATTAATGGGTTGGCGGGGGGTGGGGGGGGATGCAGTGAGAGGAGCCACACTCTCAAATCTGAAATCATTTTCATAAACGTGACTGGACGGAGGCCGCGGCGCCTTCTTACGCATTCTGAGAGCGCGCCGAGGAGGTGTGTAAGGGATGCTCGTCACGTTAATGTATAGGCTGGACTGGCACAGGCAATCCTTCTAATACCGCTTAGGTTGGAGGTCATTCCCATTATAATTGATTTGCGTCGACGCAGATCGCCGCTGACTATGAATAAATGATAGCAGCCGAAGACCTCCTGAGAGCTATTGCATGTTTGAGGGCCATTAAAACCCAGAGGCGTCCCCTGCCACGGTGCGGTGAGCGGCGCCGGGGGACTCTCGCGGGAGAACCCGCGGCTCTGCTAGGCCACCGCGAGGCACCCAGAACCAAGGCACTTCAGGACCAAACCAGGGGCGGGTTGCACGGGCTGGTTGCCATGACAATGCCATTACCCCTCATCCCTCTCAGGGCGTTTCGTCGGCAGGCGAAAACGCGTCTATACGGTGCCGTCCCGGGAGTGTGTGGGTGTGTGAGCGCGCGCGTGCGTGTTTTTTATCACGCGTCGCTCGCTTGGAAGCCCGGGGTTCGACAGGAGCGTGGACGAAAACAGACAGCCGGAGCCAAATGCCGCCAATATCCCTGGATCGCCTCGGCCCTTTGGAGAGCGGTCGTGACAAAGGAATGACTCACCCCCACCCACCCCATCCCACCCCCCCCGGCACACATGAGGCGAGAGGGCGTCCACGCAGCTGAACAGCTTAGCTCCGGCAAAGTGCTGAGCGGCAGTCTACCTCTCTCTCTCTCTCTCTCTCTCTCTCTCTCTCTCTCTCTGTCTCTCTCTCTCCTCCCATCTGCCGGTGCACAACGCTAATTATTCTGATATTCATAAGATGATAAGTCGAGAGCGATGCAGACGCACCGGAGGCGGGCGGCCGCTCCGACTTATTGCGCTGGGCCGGGCCCCGCGGCTGGGAGCCGCGCACACCACAGAAAACACACAATACGGCTATGATATCAAGGCTGCAATCATCTGTTATTGTGAATTTCCTGCTTTCTGTGGGGCCTCCGGGGCTATCCAGAGACGTTTTATCATTTGTGGCGTCGATTCATTCTGCGAATTACAAAATATTGGCAATTCTTTACAAAATTGACCACAATGCTGGCTTTCCTCGATCGAATACACTCATTTGAATACATCGTTTTCGGGAATTTGATTCATTCTGGTTGGATTCGTACGCCGTCCTCATTTCGTGTCAAGCGCTTGCTGTCACATTGTCGGGCATTTTGCTCTGTGATGGAGGCCCCCCGGCCTTACCCTTCTCCGGGCCGGGAGAGCGCTCAGAACTCAGAGCCAGGCCGGGTTCCACCGGGGCGGGTCTGGTATTGTGGGACCGGGCGCTGTCTGTACCAATGAGCACCGATGGAACATGTCCTGGGGTTCCTCATGCCAGGACAAGCAAATAAATAACCCAACAGTGGGGAGAAGACGAGCAGTGTCCCTGTTGCTTGTGTTCCCTGTCTCAGACTGTGTTTGTGTGTGCCACACGGCCTGCATGCAGGTCTGGATTATTTATTCATGTTTTCATAAGACACGCGTGTTACATGGGAGTAAAAACCATGCCTGGTCCCGCAGGGACTCTGAACCCAACAGTGGCAATGGGGGCTCAATGGCATTTTCCCTTCCTACTCTATAGTATGTGCCCTACTCCAACTTCTCTCTCCCTCTCTGTCTCTCTCTCTCTCTCTCTCTCCCTCTCTCTCTCCCCCGTGAGTGTAGACTTGACATGGCTAATCTCTGTGGAATTTAGCATGCACTCAAAAGCTATGGTTATGTATTAAGATGAATACAGCAATACAGCAATTGATCTGCAGTCTGATTCATAAGACAACTTGTAAGTCACTTGGGGGGGGGGGGGGGACAAAACTTGGACAATGTTCAAATATTTAGAGAACTTATGGTCTTTTAGGGTACTATGGCTTAAGTGGACCTTTAGTTGGGGCAATACGCTTGGAAGCCCCAAGGTTCAATTCCCACCTGCAGTAATGCCTCCTGGAACACACCGGCCTGGGCTACGGCTGTCTGTGTTCAAGTGCAAACATTTATGTTGAGTTTACTCAAGTGTGGACTGAGGGGAGCCGACAGGAGCCGAAAGGAAAGAAAACCTGTATGTGACGTTGTTCATTTGGATCAAGGATGTTTGATCTACATTTTTTGCTAAACCGCAATTACACTTGCATCGGGTGTCTGCCATTTAGTAATGTTTACCTAGTAATTTGTTAATTAAGCCAAGCTTAGTACAAATTCTGTCTACACGCGAGATGATGGCGCTTTGAGAACGAGACAAAGGCCTACAGACATGAAGGGCTGTGTCTGCGTTGTAAAATCAACTAATAAACCTATAATTGTGTTTACATTTAAAAAAAAGATTAAAAGTACAAACAAGAATAACTGACAACACTAAAACTAAACAGATCGTATTACTACGTATTATACGTATTACATCGTATTACTACGGTGTACCGGTGGTGAATGTATTCCCACAGTTAACTTACTCACAGTTCAAATAATCACTTGGAATCCCAAAACATTCAGTGACATGCGTTGGACTGTTGTCAATTAAAAGCACCGGCTGAATGGCTCAACGTACAGTATGTGTGTGTGTGCTGATGGCTAGCTAGCATGGCATGCTAACGTCCAGTGCTATACTCACCCTCCTGATCTCCGCTTGCCCCCGCGGCCCGGCACGGTGCCGCTCATCCTCACCTGGCCCGCCCCCACCGCCCCAGGCATCGCAACGGTCCCTGGCAACTCACTGCCCATCTCTGGAAGGGGAACAACAACAACAACAGAAGCATCAGCATCACGATGACTGACACTAATTATACATGTTTTCGTTTTCCCGACCAAAAGATGAAAGACGCGGACGACAAAGTGTGCAACTTGTTACTACCGTTATGACCGTTTGTTATAACGCAACGTATCTATTGACTGATGCTTTCATCTTAATGTAGATATAATATATCTACATTAAGATGAAAGCATCAGTGTATGGCGTTACATAGTTGCGTAAATTCTATTTCATATATTCATATTCATATATTTCATATCTGATATATGTGAAATAGAATTTACGTAACTAGATATGGCAGATATACCCATACCACAAGCCCATACCACCAGGATAAAATGCAGATTTAAACCACACAGAAATACAGCTCTACACCACAGAGATATAGAAGCCTTGAGAGCACAGAAACGCAGGCTTAAACAACACAGACAGGCTTAAACCACACAAATATACAGGCCGGAAGAGCATACAGGCCGAAGGAGCATAGCTATACAGGCCTAAAAACAGACATACAGGCCTACAGAACACAGGCACACAGATAACAGCCCTGAGGTGCAGGCTGGCAGAAGCCCCGACGCAGCTGGATTAAGCATGGGCTTAATAATCGGAGAATGCCGTCGTTAGCAGAAGGCTGAACTGTAGTGCGTGCCAAATGAACCTCCATCTTTCTGCCCCCTTTCAGTCACTGTTTCTTTATCTCGCTCGCTGTTGCTAGCGGTCTCTCTCTCTCTCTATCTCTCTCTCTCCCTCTCTCTCTCTCTCTCTTACACAAATTCCCTTCTATTTGTCTTGCCCGTTTTCCCTGCTGTCTCTTCGAACTATTCATTTATTCACTCACTCACTCAGGCAGATGCAATGGATAGGCTAAACAAACCCTCTGGTGTGCCGCACGGCTCCCCAGTAACACGGTTAATATTTGATACAGTGTGCGTTCCCCCCACTACAACTTACACACACACACACACACACACAAATGCACACACACACACA
>JAXIVH010000005.1:13609328-13611828 GCA_036785325.1 Urophycis tenuis | reverse complement strand
GTGTTCTGTTTTAAACCCAAGGTATGTCATTTTATTTTATAAGCATTTTTTGTCATATTCATTGAAATTCCCTTCACATCCTGATAGCAATTAATAAATCAAATGCTCTGACAAAAAAAAAGTAAATCTGGTATTTGTCACTGTCTGAGGCCTGTAACAAGCCTGTACAATCATCTAAACTTGGCCAGAATGAAACAGTTGTATTTCTGGCCATCTGTCTACCTTAGTACCTGGCTACCTGCCGCGCTCAGCCTGTGCACTCATTGTGTCTCGCCTGATTCTTCCACAAGGCTAGGCAGACCTACTGCTAACGCTAGCAAGTGATTTGCATGTGATTTGGGGGAGTGGCTTTGGAGGGAGGCCTGAAGGGAGAGGGGGGGGGATTATTTTGGTTGGAAATGGTCAAAATCTAGCTTACTCTGGCTGGTTTCTCCAAACAGCCTAGCTATAAGGACAACATAATCTACTACTAGATGTAGATTAATCAAATATGTTCTCATTGATAGGCGCTCATACAAGATGGAAGTTAACAACAGCTAGGTAGGATAATCCCCATTGATCTACATAATTTACATCCAACCGCAGTATAAGACAGACGACGCCAGCAAGTTTATCTCTAAGGTTATGATGAAGTTCAGCTACTAATTATATACGGTATTCACTTCCACTCTGCAAACTGACCTTTACTTTACTATATAGACTAGTACATAGTAACCCAAAAACAACTGTTTTAGTACAGTTGTATGAACAATGGATAGAACCTTTACTTTATATGCTTTTTTTTTTTTACTGCTGAACATATTCTGATTGCTCTGCTCAGTATATCTCCTGGCCACAATGAAGACATTCGCCGTAAAACCAGTGCACTCTCTTCCGCTCGATCTGGAGTCACTGAAATTAGTGAGAAGTGAAAAAAGAAAGTGAGAACTCAGAGGCAGACTGAAGCTATCCCAGTCTCATGGCATATTTCGGCTGAAGGACGTGGTGGGGGGAAGAGAGAGCTGGGTCCCTGGGTTTCTGAAACACATCAATGTAGTGTCTGCACTCCTGTTCCCCTCATTAAATGTGACAGGCATTAAAGGTTCTCATAAATTAAGGTAATATGCTGGGGGAAGAGATTGTGCTTAATTCTAGCCATAATAATGAAACATTATCAACAAACTCTCCCAATTTGATGGGAATTTAGGTTCATGTGTGCGTAATGGACAAAATAGAGCACATTTTGTCCACCTGGGTAATAGCTATTTGGCAGACTGATGAAGTGAGGTAAATTAACTAAATTTGTACAATTATGTCAGAATGATAATCATATCTGAATCAGAATCCTCATTGAGTAAAAGTCAATCATCTGCAACTCAAGATCTATATTATAGTGCACATTGGCTCGGCCTTCCAGGAACTGACTGGATGCCTGCTGGTAGCCAGTGACTTGAGGAATAGGTAAATGCCATACAATGGGTGAATTATCTAATTATATCTGTCTTTTAAGAAGTAAAACAGAACAGGAATGTCAACAACAATTGGATTTGGTGGCATCTCTGTTGCTTCATCACATTGTTTTGTTATTGGTGGATTCTCAGCCAATGGCAGTGTACAGACATTGTTTAGGATTGGAAAACAGATATTGGCACCCTGTCTCCAAAGAACTGTAAGATATGGAATTGTGTGTATGCATGCATATTTGCATGCGTGTGTCTATGCATGAATGCTTATGTGTGTTTGTGTGTGTGTGTGTGTGTGTGTGTGTGTGTGTGTGTGTGTGTGTGTGTGTGTGTGTGTGTGTGTGTGTGTGTGTGTGTGTGTGTATGTGTATATGTGTGTGTGTGCATGCATGCTTGTGTGTAAGTGTGTGTGTGTGTGGGTGGGTGTGTGCGTGTGTGCGTGCTTGTGTGTGGGTGTGTGTGCGTGCATGCTTTTGTGTGTGTGTGTGTGTGTGTGTGTGTGTGTGTGTGCGTGCTTGTGTGGGTGTGCATATGCCACTAGTGTGCCATGTTAGGCTCTCCTATGCTTTGTGTCCGTTTGGTTAGCAGCTTTGCAGAGACACTACAGTGCTACCGTGAGTCCACAAGCCCACGTTTCCTCTCACAATACATTCTGAGCTCCATAGCTGCCTGGCCACTGTCCAAAAGTTGGTAGATAGAAGACATTGGGAACTGGTGCCTCTGCAACTCTCTGCCCTGATGTTTGCAGATGGTCCGTATTGCGGGTGAGAGGAAATGATGAAGGGGTGAACAAAACTTCATTAGACTAGACGGATTAATAGGTCGAGTGATGGAGTGCTGAGGGAGCTGTGAGTGTAGTTTGGTTGTTTGTGTGTGTGTGTGTGTGTGTGTGTGTGTGTGTGTGTGTGTGTGTGTGTGTGTGTGTGTGTGTGTGTGTATGTGTGTGTGTGTGTGTGTGTGTGTGTGTGTGTGTGTGTGTGTGTGTGTGTGTGTGTGTGAGTGTGGATGTGTTGTGTGTGTGTGTGTGTGTGTGTGCGTGGGAAAAAATTCCCATGCAT
>JAXIVH010000005.1:13599328-13604328 GCA_036785325.1 Urophycis tenuis | reverse complement strand
ATTAACCTGCCAGTAGCAGCCAATTATACTGTCATTATCCCCTGGCTCCTCCGATCAATCATCAAATTAAAATCCCGCAAATCTTGTTTGTTTGTTGGAAGTTTACTCGTAATGTAGGTGAAGTCTTCAAAAGCCAAAGTCACCGCTTGCTAGTGATGGCAGAGAATTTGGTCCACCGCAGCCCCACAGGCAGTGGGACATGGAGCTCATCTTCTCATCATCATCTCATGCACTGTTCCACTTCCAAGTCAAGCCTCGCCAGCGGTGGTGGGTCAGAAGGTTCCTCCAAAGTAAACCAGCAGTACAATACTTTTAGCGCAGAGAGTAAACAGAGAAATGAAAGCACTCAACGTCAATTGTTACCCAAATCCACTCGTCGGGGGTGTCAAGCTGTCCGAGAAAACAATTTCAGTCATTCTTCATAACCCCTCAGAAACAAGTCAGTCAAAGCCCGGCACAGATGTTTTACATGAAATCTCCCTACTTCTTTGGCCGGCAGAATGAGGACGAAGATAAACAAAGCCTTTGTCGCACGGCCGAGTCGCCGGCACATTTTTCATTAAATTGCTAATGGGGTTACAGCGGCAGGAGTCCTTGAGCATGCGAGGCAGTGAACCCTCAGTGATTGTCGTCTCAGATC
The DNA here is from genome assembly GCA_036785325.1 of Urophycis tenuis. Lineage (NCBI taxonomy): Eukaryota > Metazoa > Chordata > Actinopteri > Gadiformes > Phycidae > Urophycis > Urophycis tenuis. The sequence continues at coordinate 13,603,688 of JAXIVH010000005.1, read as the reverse complement.
AGATGAGAGGCCTTCACGAGCCACGAGGACGATGGCTCCACTAAGATAGGAAAACGTCTTTTTGTGTGTGTGATGTGGGCTGTGTGTAAAGAAATTGTGCTGACAAAGAGAGAGAGGGGCCTTACATCCCTGGCGGAGGCCCCCAATCAAAGGGCCTTTTGAACGACGGGGAGCAGGAGCCCGCAGGGGGGAGGGAGGGATGATTTATTAAAGTGGATCACATTCTCCTTACTCCGCAGCCGGCGCGTTGGGCTGTCAGGGGAGCGTTCTCCTTCTCGCCTCCACTGGAAATGTTCCTTCTCAGCTGGTACAGCTTGCCTGGTTGGTGGGGGGGGGGGGGGGGGGGATGGTAGAACAGCCATTAGGAGGAATTATTCCATATTGATTTCTGTGTTTACTTCAGTCAACGACCATCACGTAGCCTGTTTTAAAACATGTTTGTTTATGAAGGGTTTAATATCTGGTCTCTCTTGTAAAAGAGGTGCAGAGCCTGAATTAGGGTTACCAGAAGAAAAAAATAATTTGCCTATTCAATTATTCAAATAAAGTCAAGGTTTGGATTACAGATGTGACCTTAGGTCCTTAGCAAGTTAAACAGCTTAGTTCTTCAACTCTTACTGGGTCTTTTCCATTGTCCTTTTCCTAAAGCCTTGAAGGACCCAGAATTGCAGTAAAGTAGAGTCTAGAGTCTATACCATTTTAACAGTGTGCTATAGTTAAAATAACACCACACTATATTGATATTGTAAATGCATTGCTTAACCAATATTTAGTGCTCCATTTATAGATGACACCAGCACAGAAAAGTAAAGAAACAAATTATAAAGCTTGAATGCATTCAGAGTATCCTGCTGGTGCTCTGACACACATGAATGAAAAATGTGTTTTGTTATGTGTGAACCTTCTCTGACTGATGTATGGGTATGGTCCCCACTGCAATCTTAAGACAGATGTTTTATTACATTCATAAATGTTTTCCAATGCCATCTAAATTGAATGATGTGGGTCAGAATAAGACCAAAGAGAAAAGAGTTAAAGCTAATTTGACAGAAGGCCTTTGTCTTCTTCAATCAATGCATCCTCCTTCTCATAGCTAACCTTGCTCAAGGGTCATGGAACCCATCCTCATAGTTTATCCACTCCGCTCTTTTCGATAGTAGACAGATAAGATGAGGTGAGATGAGAAGTCATCTCCACTCTTAGCTTTTTCATCAAGGACTTATTTGGGCATTATGTTATCGTTCCATATCCTCTTTATCTCTAATTAATTACCTTGGTTGGTAAGCTTGACAAGGCCCTGCCATGGAGAACACAAACACTGCATAGACGAGGTCTGTGTAAATATGTCTACTTTCTATTTTCCTTCCTTTGACTTCTGTAGGATATACAGGTCTAGTTTGACTAAAGAAAGAAACATTTACATAACAATAAGTGGCAATAGGGACTGTGTTTACCATCGACTTTATGGAATATAGCTGGAAGGAAGGGGCAACGGCTGCAGGATGTTCTTCTGGAAGTATGCTGTTCATTACTGCAGGGGTGGCTGCAAAAGGGCCAATAATTAAATAATAATAAGCACCATTTAAATAAAATGTACTTTGGTACTTAGTTTTCTTCTGTTGTAATAACTTCCAAGTTCAAAATATATTTGTGTTCAAACATGATTTATAATCTTTTGGAAATGTCACCTATTCAGTTCATGTTGCAAAAATGCAACGCAGCCTTTGGATCATCAAACGCAGACGTTACAGAGACTACCCATGACACTATTCAACAATTTTACCCTGCACTTTTACAAGTTCTTTCAGCTAAACATTTGGATTTCATAAGTAATAAGAAAAGAGTAGGACCCAGAGCTCTAGCAAACATGAATAAACATCAACAACAGAGAACAAAACGGCAATCCTCTTCCACTGTTAGCTTGCATTTTGCAGTGTGGTATAAAATGTATTGGCATCTAGCGGCATGGACTTGGCAGAAACGGCGTATAAGCCCATTAAAATAAGAGTCGTTTGTTGTTTACCTGAGAATGAGCCTCTTATATCTACAAAGCAGGTCCTCTGCCACAGAGCCCGCTGTGCTGCACTGCCATGGTTCTACAGGGGCTCAGCATAGTGGGTCTATTTAATTGACAGCAAATTCAATTGCCAATCATAATCGCTTTCTTACTGGTGAGCTATGACCTACAGTTTTACAGGCTACATAACTAAATCCATTTGCAAAGCTATCAATGAACTTCATCACTTCAACACTGGCTGTCACAGAAAATAACGCAATTTTGGAAGTGCCCCCTGGCAACTTCCAGGCCAGTGCAGGCCTGGAAGGGGAGGGATGGGGGGTCATCAGTGAGGTTGCAGTCAGCAACATCGCCACCAGGTGCCACTAAATCCTACACACTGCACCTTTAAGTTTGTATTCGTCATTCAAAGGAGGGGGGCCTTTCTGGTTTTAGTAGCAGATGGACACTTAGAGCCTTCTGCTCAGTGATAAATCACCTCTCAAGTAAGAAGTAAACAGCAGTTTATTCATCGCCCCCCCCCCTTTCGTCTGCACTTTAAATCAGCACGTTCCATCATACTCCTGTTCTTGTTTGTTCATAACTTCTTTTTAATGTTGCCAAAAATGCACTCTGATCCAACCATATTGGCAGCATTACGTTTGACTTTTTAGATTTGCATATCATAATATAATGCATGTCATGCAAATGAAGGTTGAAAAGGCTGTAGATGAACAGGTTGTACCGTTGCGGGGAAACCTCCCATCGCCTGTTTCACCGAGACTTCACGGGCCGACATGAACATGCCCGGATTAAATGCCTTGAATGAAGACCACATCACCGCGTGTGCAGTGACCATGCCCATCACCTGACACTAAGAGCCTAGCAACGCGATCCAGGGCAGGGCGTCTTAATGAGGGCAGCGCGTCCCAGGCCCAGGCGGCGGCACGTGGCCCTGAAATGCCACCGCTTGGGCCGGGCTCCTGTTACAGAGGAGCTGTGTGTGAAGGGCACGGCCGTGGACAATTGATCTGTTTCCTCCCCTCAATGGTTCAGTTGAATTATGCCTCAATCCCATCCTTAGAGCCTGTCCAGACGATGGGCTTTATCGCACGCATACATGCACGTACGCACACAAACACACACACAAACACGCACACACACGCACGCACACACACACACACACACACACACACATGCACACAAACACACACACACACGCACACAAACACACACACACACACACACACACACACACACACTGGTATGGAGACAACAATGCTAGAGCAGAATTGATTCCAATTGCAGCCAAGACTCAGAGGGCATATTGAATCGAGTATACATGAAAGTCCACACAAGTTTGCGCATACACACACACACACACACACACACACACACACACACACATACACACTCCCACACATACACACACACACACACACCACACAAACACAGACACACACACACCACACTCGCACGCAGGCACGCACGCACACACACACACACACACACACACACACACACACACACTCACACACACACAAACACCACACACACATACACACACACACTCGCACGCACGCACACACACGCACGCACGCACGCACACACACACGCACGCACGCACCGCACGCACACACACACACACACCTGACCTGACAAGGATACAATGTATTCCTCGATCAGTGCAGCGGGGGGTAGGATTACAGGAGTTGAATATGGCTGGTGCAGAATAAACATGCATCATATATCTTTCCCTCTCCTCTCCTTTCCTCCTCTCCCCTCCTATCATCTCCCATCCCCTCTCATCTGTCACCTCTCCTCTGTCACCTCATCTCCTCTCCTCTCTCCCCACAGTAGGAGGAGGTCTTCAGGATGGTAGTTGCATGTGAGGGCGTGTCTGAGGACTGCAGCCAGCAGAAGCAGCGCCAACCACCACCACCACCACCACCACCACCACCACAGCCATGGAGGAGGTGGAGGGCACGCCGGACCCAGCCTTCGTAGACGTGGACCAGGGCTTGACTCTGGCCTGCATCGCCTTCCTCTGCCTCCTGCTGGTGGCCATGATCAATCCGCTGTGCCAAGGTGATCGTGGACCCCTACAGCGCCATACCCACCTCCACCTGGGAGGAGCAGCACTTGGATGACTGAGCCACCGTCATGACCTCAAGTTCTCCAAATGCTGCCCCGATTATGTAAAACCTAACCGAGGGACAGTGGAGCAAACATTCCCCCCCCCCCCCCCCCCCCCTCCTCCACTGCGACAAGCCAACCGGGAGAAGCGCTAGGGCCTGCTAGTGAGGTTAAGAGCTACCCCAGACACCGCGGAGCTGCCATGTGTTCCTGAGGAGGCACACAACG
>JAXIVH010000005.1:13570241-13599128 GCA_036785325.1 Urophycis tenuis | reverse complement strand
GGAGTTCAAGACGTTTCTACTAATTTAGCAAGCAAATTACTTTCATGCACACATACACCTACTTGATACACTCTACATTATTGGCTCCAAGAGAAGTTTAGACAGAGCATACATGGATGGACGTAGGAAAGCATGATGTTCTTTGACAGTCACTCTCCAACAGCTGTGGCTGGTGATTTCTGTTGATCAATTATATTTTCCGTAATCGCGCTCCAATTAGCAACCTGTATTTGGGTGATGGGACAACTTGGGGCCCATTTTTCAACATGGGCCATTAAATCTGACAGCTGGTATTCCTTTCACGATCACAACAATGTTGCAATTATGACAATACAGTCTGGTGTACTGCATTCTCTTTCCATTGACTCCCCAGCCCACTGTGGATCAATGACATTAAAAATTAAGCAGTGGGGGGGGAGGAAGTAGAGTTAACTCAGCAGAATGACAGACGACATCAATACAACAATTACAAACAGAAGATTGTATTTTAATTAAGCAGCAGAGACACAATTTCAAGTAAAATCAACTTGACCCACGAGAAAAAGCACCAGCGCCATTGTAAAACTAATTGTGAACGTTTGTGAGTTTCAGTAAGCTTTTTCATTTTATTTCAGTAACAACGTTTTGAAAGAAGGCACTTCCACAAAAAAGCCCAGGGGGGGGGCTCCTGAGTAAAATTGATGAGATGGTCACAAATGATTTAAGGCCAAGTCACCACACGGCAAAAACTATTTCAAACCCTTTGCCAACTCATTCAAAGGTCCAACTCCAGGCTGTGCGTCTGCCAAATGCTGTGCAGTCGTCGTTTCCGACCGGTGAGGAATCGGTAATAGATGGGCTGCTTGTCGTGGATAATGTGCCATTGTCTGACGCGCCCAACAGAGGGACAATGAAGTGAGGGCCAGCCAGGGAACCGGGGCCCACGGTGGTGGTGGTGGTGGTGGTGGTGGGACGAGGCATGCAGATAACGAGATAGTGGTGCCATGATTGATGCGTCTGTGACGGCCGGACAGATGGCGGACGGCTGGGCGTGGCCGTGAGGTCACGCGGCGGTCCCGGCCCGTCTCAGCGCTGCTGCAGCGCCGGCAGAACGGTGCCCACGCAGGTCCCAAAGCCCACCCGGTATCCGTCTCCTTGGCAGTGACCTTGAGGGAAAGCGAGACAAGAGGATTTCCTTTCATCACAACAACAACAACCACCACCACCACCACCACCCCCCCCACGGCACGGGAAACCGTCGTCGTCGTCGCCGCCGCCGTCGCCGTGCCAACCTCGTTTCCTTTGTCTGCCATCACGCAATGTTGGCCGTCAAGGGAGTCATCGAGTCGGCATGAAAAAACATGGCGAACATAATGACAAAGTAAAAGCGGTGCCAGAATAAGCCAAAGAGTGTGATTGTTCACTTTCGGCCCCCCCCCCGACCGCGGAGGTATCAGGGAGGCAGGGAAAGCAGGCGGTGAGTCAGCTCAGTGTGGCACTCCTGTGTACAGATTGGATGGTGACGGGTTGTCCCTGTTTTCCAGTGTGATGCTCGCTGTGCGTGTTTGGGACGTAGAGGGAATGAAAGAGGGAGAAATAACGAAAGCAGGGGGGGGGGGGATAGAGAAGGGCAGAGAGATGGAAAACGGGGGGGTCAGAGAGGTAAAAGGAGAGAGAGAGGCGGAGGATGGGCGGGTGAGAGAGAGAGAGAGAGAGAGAGAGAGAGTATTGCAGCAGAAGTTTGACTAATGGCTTCCATCTGTGTAGTTGAAGGCTCTCTGGGCCTATCCCTGGCCACCAAAATTATATTCTGAGTGAAATTCTGGCCACAAGAAAAGTTTGAAAAGTGGGGGTGAGAAACAGATGTAAGACAATAGACTAACAGCAACGAGCGTGATGCATTCTTAACAGATACCAACGTTACGTAACAGATTAAAACCATAAGGGCTCAACACGCTCTGGGCCCAGAGAGAGTGCGTGAAGTTATCAGCGGGCTGTGGCCAGTACACCATTGGGCCAGGACTTGCTGGTCGATTCAACACGCCGTGTTGAACATGTGAATATGCTACCTCGCCTATCTGGTACTGGGCCCTTCAAATGTCATGAGGAGGAGGAGGAGGAGGAGGAGGAGGAGGATGAGGATGATGATGATGATATATTTGATGCATCTGACCTCGTTCAGCTTCCTTCCTGCAGAAATAGCTGGGACATTCCACTGTTATGATCACTTGTACCGTCCTCCTACCTGTGATCTCCACCTGATCCCCGTCCTTGAGGAAGGTCCTGGTGTGTCCGCCGCTGAGCTCCAGCGTCTTGGACCCCCTCCAGGACAGCTCCAGCATGGAGCCGAACGACTCCGGGTCCTACGCCAATGTGGCGGGGGGGAAGGGAAGGAGGAAAATACCCATAAAGCGTCAGCTTGATAGCAGGCAGCTCCGGCACCGAGAACATTACCGTCTCAAGGCTCAGTCGAGTGCAAATAAAAAAAAAAGAATCCAAGGCCCTTCCTTCACCCCTTCCTTCCAAAACAGTAGGATGTAAATAATAAAAGTGAGGTTAGCACACAAAGCTAGTGCAATTTTGCAAAATTGCAAGTTTGACATGTTTTTTGACAACACTCTTCAGACAAATCACAGCTACTCCCAAGGTTCACCATACGTGGTCCCAGACACCCAGGTGCACCATACATTGACCCAGACACCCAGGTTCACCATACATTGACCCAGACACCCAGGTGCACCACCCAGACTCCAGGGTGCACCATGCATTGACCCAGACACCCAGAATCAATATCCAGACACCCAGGTTCACCATGCATTGACCCAGACACCCAGAATCAACATCCAGACACCCAGGTTCACCATGCATTGACCCAGACACCCAGAATCACCATCCAGACACCCAGGTTCACCATGCATTGACCCAGACACCCAGAATCACCATCCAGACACCCAGGTTCACCATACATTGACCCAGACACCCAGGTGCACCACCCAGACTCCAGGGTGCACCATGCATTGACCCAGACACCCAGAATCAATATCCAGACACCCAGGTTCACCATGCATTGACCCAGACACCCAGGGTTCCCCATGCATTGACCCAGACGTCCAGGTTCACCATGCACGGCCTCAGACACAGAGGGTTCACACTCACAGGTCCGCTGATGGTCCCAGACGCCAGCAGGTCTCCTGGTCGCACGTTGCAACCACCCACGGTGTGATGAGCCAGCTGCTGCTTCATAGTCCAATACATATACTAGAGAGAGAGAGAGAGAGAGAGAGAGAGAGAGAGAGAGAGAGAGAGAGAGAGGAGAAAGAGAGGCAGAAACAGAGAAAGATGGTGGGAGAGAGAGAGAGAGAGAAAGGGAGAGAGAGAATACTATTTGTTGCCGTTTTAACTTGATAGTTGATATTTGACGTAGAGCAGAAGTACGCTGTTGGTAAGATCAATATTTGGTGAGCTTTCTTTTTTGTTATACTTGAATCCCATGTTGACTTAACAGCCCCTGGCTGTTTTTATAGCAATGTTCTGGCAAAGTAACCTAAAATAATTTAGGGGATAATGGAGGGGCATGAGACACTACTCGACTCATTTCAGTCAATCGTTTCATCATAGCCATCTTTTAATGTGAGGCATCTTACAACACACGTACGCACACACACACACACACATGCGCGCGCCCCACTGTGTATCCTTCCATTCCTTGAAGAAAGTTTTGTGCTGCAGAGCCCCAAAGTGAGCAGTGACTGAGGCCTTAGGGGTGCGTGAGGACTCCGAGACAGATCTGTCTCTGTGAAGCTGACACACACACACACACACACACACACAATGAGACTCACGCACACCCGTCCTACGCTAACCTATCATTTACCTCCACCACGTTCCAGACAGACAGAGGGTTAAGGCGGACACTTCCCGTCTACATTAACCCTCCTCCACCTAAAAGTGGCCATGGCAACACGCGTTGTTGTCGCCACGCTCTTACCTTGAAGTTGGACTTGCAAATGGTATCCGCCTTCGCCATGCCCTCGCCTTAAAAGAACAAACGGGGAAAACACAACCGGTTGAGGAGGACGTTGTCATCTAGGCCGCGGCGCCACTGTCACCTCAATAAGTAAAGTCATTAAATCGTTATGACGTATGAAATCCTAATGAGAGCGTGTGTGGTTTAGGACTCGCAACCACCGCACGGCTAACGAGCGGTGCGGCGTGTAGCACATTAACGAGGAGGAGAGAGAGAGGGGAAGGACGAGAGAGAGAGAGGGGTACAAAGACAGAGAGGGTGAGTGTTGGGAGAGGGAGAAAGTGCAAGGGTGAGAGTGTTGGAGATGAGAGCGAGAGAGAAAGCGAGCAAGAGAGAGAGAGGCAGAGACATTAAAAGCATTTAACAGTAGTTCATTATCCTGGATGCCCTAAGGGTATTTTCCGCAACACTGTGTCATTCCGGCCCAAACGTGTTAGTTAAACAGGGTGAGCACTAGTGTACTACAGAACAGCCCCAACATCAAACTGCAGGCACGCTCCCAAACCCGGCTCGCCGCAGCGGCCGTTACTGATTGGCTGAACCCGGTAAATGAGTAGCGACTGACTATTCTTTCCGTGGGGCGAGTGACATCACCGGCCAGAGCTCGACCTGTGTTTCCCCGGAGATGCCGCTACTTTGGTGATTTGATTTCTCATGTTAGGTTAAATATTAACAGACTGCCAACAGGGGGGCGCTTTTGGTTTGCTGGCCCCTGGCATACACTGTGTGCATGTGTGTGAGTGAGTGAGTGCATGTGTGAGTGAATGTGTGTGCTCCTACCTTTGAGTGAGACAAACAGGTTAATGTTGAAGGTGTAGTAATCGTTGTGGCGCAGGTAGGGGAGGGGCTGAGGGTCCTGGGCACAAAGCAGGAGAACCACATGTTTTTTTACTTCAGTCCAACAATAAACAAACCAAAACACTGATATTAAAGTCGTTATTAGTCTGGATAAGACTTGGTAAAACTGGTACGATCATCAGCCATTAAGACTATTAGGGCTATTAACATTTTCAATCAGCACTGTTGTCAGCAGCTGTTTCTATTTCTGTTGAGGACCATGTGGTTTGAGTTTGGCATAATTGTCAGAAGTAATAATTATCTGTGCATGTGGTGGGTACAGGAGCATCCTGCCGGTGTACTATTTATAGTCCTTCAGCAGATGCTTTCATCCAGAGCCACTCGTCTGTTCGGAGGAGCAGGTGTTTTAGGGCATCCTGCTCAGGAGACGTCCACAGCTGTGCTGCCGACACCGGGGGGTTTGGAACCCGGGACCTCTGGCCTGGGAGTCAAACTCCCTCCACCCCTCGACTTCCCTGGGGCCCCCTGGTGCCCCCCGGCTGTCACGCTATGGCGGGACGTCCATAAGCGACACTGTGTGGTGGTCTCCCCGGCCTCCCTGTCAGGGACGCGGCGCGGGGATGGTGTGGGGTGGGTGAGACGGGGGGGGGGGGGGGGGGTCACCTGGACGGCGTTGGGCTCAATGAAGGGGAGGAGGGCCTCCATGGGGACCACCCAGGGGGAGATGGTGGTCCCAAAGTTCTTCCCCAGGAAGGGCCCCAGCGGGACATACTCCCACGCCTGGATGTCTCGAGCTGGCAGAAACAAACAAGCCAAAGATTGTGTACCGCATAACTCAGCAGATGTGCGTGCCACAGATATTATCATATTATTGAATACAAGTCAGGACTCTGAATGTATAAAAGCCCTGGTTCATGGAATATCAAATAGGTAATGGGAGGCTGCTGGTGCCTTCAAATATAATTACATTGGTGGCAGCGTTATTGAATTATTGAACCTTTTTTTCAGGACTTTTCCACTCAAACTCTCTCAGTTTTATGTGCCATATATCTGTTATTATGAAGATGAAGTGGCTGAGGCTGGATCCAAGTTCAGGGCTGAAATATATTGAGTTTGTGGATAGTTGGGATATATTATAGGATATAACCTCCACAGGAAAATGATATTCTCCCAATTACGTATGTGGAAGTCACCAAGATGGCCCGTTGACTTCAGGTAGGAGAAAACGTCAGGGAAAACAAACTACGGCAGAGATATTCCAAACTATTTTTAGGCGTTGAAATGCAATAGATGTGTTTGGTGCGCAACTGTCAAACACAAGCAAAACGTTTCAGAATGCCATGCAGACAGGCGTACGGCAAAGAGACTTCTATACGACCCAGACTGGATCTCTAGCAAGGGGGGGGGGGGGGGGGTTAGGGGAGGGCATCACCTTTGTAATATTGAATCAAACAACAACTACATTACCCAACAATGGGCTCACTCCCCGACACCTTAACACACAGAGACGGCTCATTGGCCAAGCCGTTCCCTCAAACGACCGTTACAAGAGAGCAGTCGTTAAAGTGATCATACGGGCAGCCATTTATGTCGACGGCTGCTAATGGGAAATAACGGCAGGGGGGAAAAGTGGTGAAACCTGAAAAATGGCTTTGACGTATAATGGATGTACCTTCGTTCACCATAGGTTCCCACAGCATTCAGACACTGTATCCCATAAAAACATTGTTTTGTGTCAATAAATAACTGAACGCACGCACACACACGCACGTACACACACACACACGCACATGTACAGATACACACACGCATGCACGCACGTACACACACACACACACACACACACACACACACACACACACACACACACACGCGCGCGCGTGCACGCACACCCGCTTTGGGTGGGTGGGTGGGGGGGGGTATGTGTGTGATGTATTGTCCTGTGCACACTCAATCATGAGACTTGTGCACGGCGCGGCTGCGCTGGGCGACTGTTCCCTTCTGCGTTCCCCGCGGCCCATAAACAACCGGCGCCACACTCTATAGAAACCGAACCTGTTGGCTCGGGCTCGGCGGGAGGACCACAAGACGACATAAAAGGGGCCGACTTGTTGTCGTGCGGGAAAATTAAAAGCCTGCTTTGGTGCCGGCCTTAAACATCTACTTCAAACACACAGAAATGTCAAGTCCTGGCACGGCTTGACAAGTGTAGCCGGTTAAAGGGATTAGGGGATTGGCCCGGCGGTGTAGCCCAGCTATAGGGAGGTGTGGGCTGAGGAGGCAGTCGTGTTTGCGGCGAGATACTAGCTGGTGTGGGGGGGTGGGGGTGGGACCCACGTCCATTTTGTTTCACTGTGGATGTTCCACCTGAAGACCGCCGCTCGGATCTGTTTGTTTTGGCTGTCGACAGGCGATCGACAGGCTCTTTGATCTGATGATGAAATAGCGAGGCAATCGAGTTGATTTTGAATATGTTTGGTATTGGTTTTGATGTCGGCGGTTGGGTTTTTAATTGGTTTTGCTACATTGTGTGTGTGTGTGTGTGTGTGTGTGTGTGTGAACAACTTGTGAACCAGCTGACCTCTAGGCAGGGCATCCGGTAGGGCACTGAAGCTAAGGTAAGCCTGGCCCAACAGAGAGTTGAGATGATGGGATTCAGCTCTCAGCAGCGGCCTAGCCCAGCACAGAGGGTGTTTAAATACACCTCCATGGGGGGGCAGCAGACATGGAACACAGCTCTCAAGTTTTGAGATTTGCCAAAGATGGCAAATAATTGACTTTTTCGACTATTCAGTCATCTAGCATTATGTTTTTGCGTCGTTAAGGGGCGGGTGGGGAGTAGGCATCTTGCTCAAGGTTTGCAGCAGGCAAGGCTACAGACAATGGGGGTCAACCTCTGTACGTTTCGGATGGTAGTCAACTACCCTGCCCTAAATAAAGAGCCAAGGGAACGAGAAAGAGAGAGAGAGAGAGAGAGAGAGAGAGAGAGAGAGAGAGAGAGAGAGAGATGAGAGTATGCCTACATTGCTAATGATTCATTTGGGGACTCAATAATAGATAGTCCCAAGCACAGTTTCTCAACCCATCGGCGTCTCATCTAAAGGGGGGCCGATATGAAGTGACGAGACAAAGGCTGGTCATCCATAATGTAGCGTCCCCATTATGAGAACACGCAGAGAGTCCTGTGCTAATCAGCCCCCATTGATTTGGCTGCTAAGGCGGACGCACGTCACCTGGTGCACGGAAGGGCCATGGGGGGTGTCCATACAGGTGGATCAGGTGTGTGTGTGTGTGTGTGTGTGTGTGTGTGTGTGTGTGTGTGCGTGTGTGTGTGCCCCTGAATCTCTTACCACTCCAGTCGTTCATGAGCACCATGCCGAAGATGTGCTCATGGGCCTTCTCAATGGGAATAGGCTCGCCCAGAGGGTTTCCCTTGCCGACAAAGAACGCCTGGGAATAAGCAAGAGGCGGACAATTTAAGTAAAGCAGCGGCAGGAGTACGAAGATGGCTGCCGCTTCCAAGTGCGTTGTGTACATCATCGTACTTTGTACGCTTCATTCAAATGACGACATTCTTCCGACATACTCTGGAGTCTGCTGCCATCTGCAGGCCAACCATGCGATGATGGCCTTCTGGAAGGTGATTTTGTACTGTTGCTCATTTGCCGTTTTAAAACATGGGGGTTTTACAACATGGCGTGTTCTCTCACTGAAAACGAATCTGTTGTATATATTTATATAATGAGAAGGATCAAATCGTTTCTACATAGTGATCTACATACTACATACTGATGCTGATCGAGAGACAGCCAGCCAGTGTTTTTCTCACTATACAGTATACTGCTATACATGTGAGAAAGGTAGGCTATGTAATGTATATTTAGTCATGCATTAAATGCATTTTTTAGTAATTTTGAGGACTGCGAACTAGGCCATCTCAGCGCTGCAAAGTTGAGGCCACTTTGTATGACAGCAGCATCAACTTATCCCTGCATAACCCTATAGCCTCATGCTCTTATTTGTTGTACGTCTTGGCACTTTAATCGCTTTGTAACTTGGCACTGAGTCACAGCTGACATATACTAGCAATGTTTAATGTAGCAATTGAAAAATTGAAATGCAATGAGATGTTTCACCTTCTTATGACAAATGTACTCTTTGTAAGTCCCTATGGATAAAAGCGTCTGCTAAATGCCCTCAATGTAAGTGTAGCTGGCGACACCGCGGTCGCCATTGTGTTTGTGTAGCTGCCCCTGCGTTGGGAGGGAGAAAGAAAGAGACCAAATACCATTTCTAGTTCAATGTCCAGCTGCTTGGAGGCGCCGAACACAGGGGGCTGGCCTACGCGTGAGCGGGAAGGTAAACAACAGGAAGGTAAACAGGGTTATCGAGTGTTGGCATGCGGTGGTCCACAGCCTCTGTGTGAAGCATGAGTTGAGATGAAGTCATCCGGGGAGTCCGTTAATATCTGGGTGAAGACCAGGAGCCTTACTTTGATCGGGTCTCATCTGCCCCGAGGGCCTTCGAATGGGGGTCCCCGAGACCACCACAGACGACGCTCTGCCATGGTAACCAACAGGAAGCCGTAGCCTGCACACACCCATCAATACAGATACAGACAGTGTGAATGCAACAAAAACCACAGAACAGCACTGTATTTATACAAAGGGAATTGGTCTCCTGTGGACCTAACGAGGCCCGTGTCAATGTACCCTCTTCACAGAAGGGCATATCGTGTGTGCTACCTTAAGATCTGACCATCATCTCTCTTTGGACCTTCCTGTCTACCCAACATCTTTAGTGTTTGGTTGATGCTTTGTGTTCTGGGAGAACCTACCAGTTTGGCATCAGGGCATTCTCCTTGCCTCTGAACATGATGCCAACGTTTGTGGCATGGTCCCTCGAAGAGTAGAAGTCAGTGTAGTCACCTGCGGGCAAACGAGGCCACCGTTAACTGAAAAATGATACAGCTTGGAGGAAAATACAGAGGATGTATTGACTAGAGTTGTGCAGTGAATGACAGACACAGTGGTATCTCACCGATGTCTGCAGGTAGATGCATATGGGCTGAACTCTGTGGCACAAATGCTCTGAAGAAAAATAAGAACGCTTGTGTAAGTAAAGCATAGATAGCTGTTGACATAATAGGCATTTGGCTCACAGTGAAAATGCCAAGCAGAAGTAGGCCTCAGTACTAACGACCTAGAACAGGGCAGGCCCAACCTGGAGCGCATATTGACGTCATCCCTCAACGTGGTCTCGTTTGCTGATAGCAGAACTTGCAGGGTTCTCCTGGCCTCCTTCCACGCCTCGTAGCCCAGACCCATGAAGCCATTCAGCGTCGTCTGGTAATGCAGTGAATAGCTCAATAGCAATACAGTGTAAACCGCTTATAGTGGTCACTCACGGATATAGTGATCAACCGCTTATATAGATCAAAAGGCTTGGGACGGAATCACTTCCATACAAATGCTGTTTAAATAATTCGGTTATAGTAATCAAGAAATCCGCTTATAATGTTCATTTTTGCCCATTTTATGAATGTTAACATGTGCGAAAATAAATTAAAAATTACGAGTAGTTATTTTATTTTTTACTCCCATGATTCCTTTCTGGACGTCAGCTTCTGCTTCCGCTTTGCTAGCTAACGTAAAGAGTTGACGACCGTGCAGCAAGAACTAGCTGGCGTCTGTCATTTTCTATGACAGAAAAACGTAGACTCCTCGAGGCATATGATAAGTTACCAAAAACAAGTCAACGAGATGCTGCGGTGAAGCTGGGCATTCCTCAGGCTACCTTGTAGAGTCTGATTAAGCAACGAGAGTGGGCTATTGGAGTTATGTCCGCGTACTGCGCAGTACTGTGCTGTGATTAAGCATTTGTTTCAAACGTTATTTTCAGACTTTGTTTAAAAAAAAAAGCACCGGCTGCACCCGACGCACCACATAGCCTAATAGGCCTGTTACGTAGCCTATCAGAGTTAGTCTATGTCTGCGCAGAGCGCAGTATACTGTATAATCTTGCACGATACTGTAATAAAATTCAGTAAATGCGGAAGCTATCTGTTTCATTTCATTTTTCTCATTGAAAAAACATACAAATGGCATTAAGATAATATTCTACATAAAAAATAATGTAACTTCGGTTTTAGTAATCCGCTTATAGTGTTCAAATTGGCTCTGGACAAACGTGATCACTATAAGCGGTTTACACCTACTAGGTACAATACTTTTATAAGCTGGGATGGTGCATTTATCAGTAGCACAAATTGCATATAGTCTGCAGTTACCTGATGCGCAGAATTGCAGTTAATTGATATGCAAATATACAGGTCAAGCATCAGCCATAATAACAGGACACGCCTGAACGATTAGGGTAACTAAACGTACAATGCACGGCGTAGACGCAAATAATTGTACCTGCTCAAAGACCTCCGGGTGTCTGGAAAGCACAGGTCCTGTGAACAAGGTCTTGATCACACTCAGGTCTAAAATCTGATCTCCGATGGCCACCCCGATGCGGTGTCTCGGCTGGGTGGAGAAATAAAATACGGGATCAAACATACCAAGCCATACATAAATATCGACTGATAGGACAATGATAGGACAATGAAACATTCCACTGTAGGAATGTTTCATTGTCGTTCCCTGGTAGACCCAATCACAGGCATTCTCTCACATTAACTTACTGCCTACTTACGTTATCTGCGGTAGAGAATATCCCATAGGGCAGGTTGTAGTAGGAGAAATCGGACTTTTCGTCTACTTTTATAAAAGACATTTTCAAATGGCAGTTGTACTCGGGTATACTTTTCAGAGCAAGCAAGAGCGTCAGTAACCGCTTCCAGATGTTGACCAGGGCCATTGGACTGTCCCGCCTCCTCTTCATGGACCAATCAGAGGCAGTCCTAAATATCCACCCAGATCTGGTCACCAGAGTCTAACTCAACACGGCTTTGGAGCTGACTCAGCAAAATTGTGTACTTTATATGACCAGGTGACACCTCGTAGGAGTTATGTATAGAGAAAATGTCTGAGGCAATCCTAGAGTCTCACAAAAGGGCTCACAAAGTCTTAACAGAGGGTGTGGCGTGGCGAGTGTGAAGAAGAGTAACATTTTATTTTAATCATAACTAAAAACTAGTTAATAAAACAAACATAAATACAGCATGAGAAAATCCTGGTCATTTTAGTGCACCCATACATTAGCTATATACTTAACTTAGGAACCCACAACAGCAACCATACAAACTGTTAATCATTCATAATAATGTGCATAACACACACTCTCGACACAACACACCGTAAATCAAAAAAACTATACAAAATGGATTAGTTAATCAGGCTACATTAAGTCTGACGCAATTTTCTTATAAATCCTGTAAAACAAAATCTGTTGTTCTGTGTTTTTTTCTTCTCAGTACACTTGGTTATTAAACACGTATACACGCTGTACAAAATGATTCCAAAAAGAAAGACTCTGCAAGGGTTTCCATGCAGCCTTTAGAAACATTTTAAACAAAAGCACAGCCCTTCATGTAGGCCAAGTTACACCCTCTTTTTTTTTCTTTTACACCCAAATATTTGTTGATAAACTTTTTCGAGCATTCGTAAATTCTAATATTTGAACATAAAAACAAACCTAAATCACATGTACAGGGTAAATTAAAAAAAAAAAAAAAAAAAAAACCCAGACAACGTTTGAGTGGTATGTACAATTTAAGGCCCGCAGAGACAACCGCTTGGGGTTGCAAAAAAAAAGAAAACCTCAAAAGCAAAACGGGGGAACTGGACCCCCCCCCCCCCCGCCACGGCCTCCCGGTGGGCCGCAGGCGCTCAGATCTTCTGGACCTTCTCCCCCACCACCACGGGGTTCTCCTTCTTGATCTTGGCGGCGGCGTCCGCCCGGTAGTCGAAGGTGCAGCCGTGCACGTCAGAGTAGCGGTGCGCCCCGCAGAACACCTTCCCGCACCGGCAGTCGAAGCCTGGAGAGCAGGGGGGAGAGAGAGAGACAGACACGTGGCGCGGGGCGTGAGCAGAGCACAGTGCAGGGGACCGCGGCGAGTCGCCGGCGCTGTAGTCCACGCCACAGCTTAGCTGCGTCGACAAAAGGGTAGGGATCCCTCGGAGCTACGCGGGAGCCTCGCTGCCGAAGAGTGGCAGGTCAGACATCTCGGTCAGACATCTTGGTCAAGCATGCCTGCAGGTTAAGCTGTGGACACGGGGATGGAACCCACTACCATGGAATGAGTGACATATTAGAGGCATTGTGTCTATTGCTGAGGGGGCACCTGTGAACCAAAGGATGTGTGTGTGTGTGTGTGTGTGTGTGTGTGTGTGTGTGTGTGTGTGTGTGTGTGTGTGTGTGTGCGTGTGTGCCTGTGTGTGTGTCTGTGTGCGTGTGTGCATGTGCGTGTGTGTGTGTGTGTCTGTGTCTGTGTGCCTGTGTGTCTTTTGCGTGTGTGTGTGTGCGTGTGTGCGTGTGTGTCTGTGTGCCTGTGCGCGTGTACGTGCGTGTGTGCCTGTGTGTCTTTGTCTATGTCTGTGTGTATGTGCCTGTGTGCATGTGTGTGTGTGTGTGTGCCTGTGCCTGTGCCTGTGTGTGTGTGTCTGTGTGCCTGTGTGTCGGTGTGCGTATCTGTTTGTGTCTGTGTACCCCACCTGTGAGGCCGACCTTCTTGCGGCAGGTGAAGCAGCGGTTCCTCTTGGCGCGGGGCTTCTCCTCCCCGTCATCCACGGCGGGGGTGGAGCCTTCTGACGCTGAGCGAGGAACACACACACATTGCTATTGACGACAAAGTGAGGACAGGGCTTTATGGACACGTTTGTAGAGGCCGGGGATCCAGAGATCCGGTAAGGGAGGGAGTTGTCATGGTTTGTCCTGGGAGAGACACGACCAAGTGAGGGAACAATATTAAAACCACACACACACACACACACACCTAAACATTAACCACATGTTAAACCTTTAATACCCTCTTTCACAATAGAGAGGGGCCATTGCAGTTCATTAAGACACTAAACAATAGCCAAACCCTTTTTAATTGCTGACGTCTTCTATTGACTCTTCTGACTACTATGTGTTCACTTCACAGTATCTAGAAACTATGGAACACGATGCACTATAGAAAGCTCTCCGTGCACACTATTCCCCACCACAAACAGCCCCCTCCCCAACGAGATGGAAATGGCAATATTGGACCACCAGGTTTCACCAACTTCTTTGGACAGCACAGCCAACTCAGACTCCAGACAAACACACATACGCAGCTCTTCATCCATTGAATCTTAGCACAAGGGTTCCCATTACGGTTACATAGCATTTTCACTTTTGTTTTACAATTAAGCTCATGTGAAGCAAATGGGTACATTTGCAAACATTAGTATTGAGTATTAGTATCAAATTTAAAATACAAAAATATAATTAAACAGAAAAAAAAAGCCACTTTCCACTGGTTCCACACCAAATAAAAGACACAAATAACAAAATGGCGTGGCTGGGACAGGACTCACCCTTCTCTGCCTCTACACTGGTGCCCTCCTCTAGCTTCCTCTTGGCTGCGCGGGAGCCCTGTCCCAGGCAGGGGCTGCTCTCTAGCTGCGCTGTGCCCTGGCTGCTGCCTCCTGTCCCTACAGAGCTACACACTGCCGCTGTACTCTCATCCCTGGACTCAGGGCCTCTCGCTGCAGCTGGGAGCCGGGCGTGTGCAAGGAAAGGGAGGAGGGGGGGGGGGGGGGGGGGGGGAGGGGATGATGTGGATGTCCATGCAATGGGGTCAATGGGGCTGACCGCTGCCTGGCTGGTGAAGGGGTAGGAGGTCATTTGGGGGTTGCTGCACTACTACTGAGGTTGGGTCTCATCTATTTCCATCAGATTTCTGTCCCAGTCCTACTATTGGTTGTTTCCCCCCCTGGATTGGAACCAACAGAACGCAGCAGAACTGTGAGGCGGGTCGCACACCAGACATGCCGTGTAGTGCAGCGTCGCGTGGTGAGAAAGGAGAAGCCACAGAGGAGGATGCGACGCTAGGTTTGGTGTTGTGTTCAATACGACGGGCAGTGGTCTCGTCACATAGAAATGGTATAAAAGGTATGGGACGCTCTCTTCCCATTCTCCTCAGCAGTGAAACAAACCGGAGACACAGGACATCACTTTGTAGCCACGATGGAAATGGCTGTCCTGAGCAACGTAACATTGTTTGACTGCGTTTCAACGAATGTGTGCCCAATGATGGTGAAATCAAGGATTTCCAGCAGCTTAGTTGAACTTTTTTTAGAAAGACGTGTTCATACGAGTGTTTACACCCACACACACACACACGCCTTGTCACCCTGAAATACTTCTGATGGGTTGTTGGCAGGGCAAGGCAGGTTTTTTTTTTTCTTTTAACTCTCTTATTGTTCTGACCCAGTTTTAGCAACGAAACCTGGAAGATTGTCCCCAGTCTCTAGTTTAGAAAAAGTTAAGATCTGGGGTGCCCAAACTTTTTCCTACTAAGGGCCAAAAATGGAAGTTGTCGGAGGGCTGTAGTTGGCCAAACATAAAAGTTGCACTACATAAAATTGTATAATATTAAAACATAAAAGGTTAACCCAGCTACCCTCATTCACGATCTCACAATATTAAAACAAATTAACCTGCAATCTGCCCAACAAATGCATTTTCTTTTCCAAAGTTACATCAGGGCCTCTTGTCACATGTGGCCAGGCAGGCCAACTCAAAAGGTAATGAAGGTCCAACTCAGCTCTGGCTTACATACCGACTTGCGTGTCTAAACAGCTGGCAATGGACGGCTCGTCAAAGCACTGAGCAGAGCTGGAGGTTATAGTGCGGTTTCAATGGAGAGCAGTGAGCATTTTTTAACTGACAGAACCTCGTTCGTGCGACCCCTTTTGCTCATCCAGCAGACACAACGGCAAGAAGAACTGTGAGGTTGTTTTAGAAAGAGTGACCGATTTGAGGGAGGTGAGCCTGATTTGGTAGAAATGGCTGGCCTTTGATCAAAAGGGCGGGGGGGTAGGCCTGTCGTTAAACAGAGACAGAGACAGTCCAGCACACGTGTGTGTGTGTGTGTGTGTGTGTGTGTGTGTGTGTGTGTGTGTGTGTGTGTGCGTGTGCGTGTGACAAAACAAACAGAAACATACTTGTGCTGATGACGTCGTCCGTATCGGGGCTAGCTTTGGCCGCTGAGCTGCCCTCGTCTTCTTCCGAGGGGGCGGTGGAGGTTGTGCTTATGTTACTGAAACGCACATCAACGAAGAAGAGCTGAAGGGGCCGAGTGAACCAACAAGAGGTTTCACTGGGTGTTTCACAACAAGAGGACCATCTGCTTCTTAGATAAGAGAGATTGGACAATGGAGATGCAGGGGGGGGGGGGAGATATGGTCCCTGGAAATATGTATCCCACTACTTACGTACGTCTACAAATACGATGATAGGGTCAGTACTCGATTCTGAAATGGTGTGCTGTGTGATTTTTAACAAAAGTGTTTTTTTTGTGAATTCTTGGATATGAACCCATCTTTTACAGATGTTTTTAATTAACTTTCTCTGTGTGTGCCTTGGATCAACTAAGCTATTCGCTTAGTTCTTGGCTCGAGCTAGAATAAAGAGGGATATCTCCCAACAGAGTGTATGATCAGAAGAGCATGTTATGCATCTGGCAGTACAACACAACATTTTATATGGCCCAACAAATATATACTACCCCCTTTTCACACACACACACACACACTCTTTTGTGTGTGCCCTAAGGAAGAAAACTATTTCCTCAGAGCCCGTAGCACAGCATTCAGCAGCAGAATGTGGTAAGAGGGCATACTAAATAGTTTTGTTTAGGTAAATCTATTTATTGTTTATCGTCTATAGTCAGGTTTTTATTGCACTCATCTATCCCCTTGTACTGCTGGTCACTGTGAATTTCTCCTAAGGGGGATTAATAAAGGAATATTTTATCTTATCTTATGTTATCTTTGATACTCCTACCAGTAATGAGGTAACACAAAGTTGGCGAGCAACAGAGACAGAGAGACAGACAAGACGGGCCATCGGAAACAGGGGCGTCGTGGTGGTCGGGTCGAGTACCTGCTCTGTCCACATAGTGTGTCTGCGTGCTCTATGGTGGCGGGCAGGGCTATACTGCTGCTGCTGCTGCTGCTGTTGCTGCTGCTCTGGCTCTGTGACAGCAACGACTCTCCTGTGCTGCCGGTTGCTGAGGACGACTCTGAAACGACAACACAACACATTGCGGTCCCCGGTCACTGCCCTGTGGGCCGGCTGCTGAGCGAGCGAGCGGGGACGTCCCTCACACGTAGAGGTCGACTACCTGCCGTGGGTGTGCTGCGGGTCTCTGTGGCGGCTGTCCCACAGAGAAGTACAAGTTAAGCTTTGCCATGGCAGCAGTGATGAGGCCTTCGAATGGCGACCCGGAGACTAGAACCGTTCAGTTCACACGGACGAGTGGCACAAGTAAACCCACCAGAGTAGTCGCCTTCATGGGACATGGGAGGAGTAATATTTAAATTGACAAATAGTTGCAAATATTTGTTATCTTGACCGAGGGAAACAAGAAACATTTTATTATACGGCGGAACATTCCTCCAGCAGGAAATATTCTCCAGCGGCATGATTGTTTTATCCAACCGTCCTGAATCAAGCGTGAAATGATTTGTGTTTTCTTTACGCAGTGACGAAGGTCCACGGAGGGTCAGTGGACCTGGCATCTTGATCAAATAATGAATACGTGGACGCAGAGCGCACAGGGCATCTTTGCCAGGGATGAGGTCACACCCTAGCCAGTGTCTAATAACATTTAATATAATGAGATAAGCTGAGGTTATAAGAGATAATGTTGAGATAACGTTGAGATGTATTCACGCTGTGGTTCTTAATGGATGGGCTTAAGTGTCGACTTAAGTACTCTTATCTGGGAAGCGGTTTTCGACGCGCGGCGAAACAACAGGCGAGCTGCGGTCCTCACCTGGTGGACCACCCCGGCCATTTTGCCTCTGGAGGAAGTCTTTGTAGCACACCGAACACATGCCGTTGTTCCGCGGGTTGGCATAGAAACCGCAGCCGGTGGTGCAGAGCATGGGCCCTTGGCTCTGGTTGGTTTCTTGGGCCATGTCCCTCCTGCAGAGAACAGAGCAGACTGGGCATCATCAACACTGTACTGACGCAATGCACAAAGGGGTTTTCTGTGGCCATTTAATACAAAGTAATAGTTCATCCCACGCCTGTGTCAACATACAAAATTGTCTACCGCTGCCGTCATCGTGATGAATTTCTTCAAAACAAATCTGACTTATCCCTCTCTTATCATAGCTTATAAAGGTCATTGGTCAGAATTTTTTAATTATTGCATCCCTAACTTTGCAACATCATCCACATAAACAAGTCACAGAATTAGCCATCTTAAATAGGTGTGGCTTATGATAATATTAGCGTAATAGAAAATCTTTAATTTCCGTTCAGGAGTTCAGTGAGTGATGTATTGAACCCAAAAGCAGCTGAGAACAGCTGCTTTCTAGGAGACATGCCTTAAAGTTCCAATAACTTGACTTCCAATGAATAATGACATTAAAGTAATGCCTGGCCTCCTCTCCCCATCCAACACTGGTACCAGAGGATGACGATTGGGAACATGAAAATCATCTGAGAACATCTGATGACTAGAAAAAAATGATGGTTTCTGTTATAATCTGCTCTAGATTTAGTTAGAGAGGCCAAACTAAGCAAATGATTTCAACTAAATGGCACCTGATGTAGATTGAAATCTGATTAAAGGAATGGACATGACAGAAACTATATCAACCAGGGGACACAACAAAACATCCAAAACCACGGTTTGAAGACTTAGGTTCATGTGTGTTTAAACACAGTGACAATGAGAGACTGAATGGCTCACATTCCGTCAGTGTTCACATGGAATATCTTACATGGTCATTTGAGTGTCTTAGTGTAATTTGGAGAACTATATACAGACATGGGTTAATCTTTTATATGTGTAACGTATTTAATGATGTTATCATACATTAAAATGCATACATCTACATATAGGATTAGTGTTTATTTCACGAACTCATTCGGGAAAGTATTTTCATAAGTGACTTTACCAGACCATTGTCATTGTTATTGTTCTAACCAAACAGTGCACTTAAACACAGGTTGAGTTTCTAGAGATATTGAGGAAATGTTGACTTTCAAAGTAAATGTACTAAAATTCAAGAGTTCGAATGTTGGGTGTTGCTCCTAAAACCCGAGACGACTGACATCAAATCAGTGTCTCCAGTCAGTAATGGGATGCTGCCCACAACAACCGTCTCCAGGGAAATGTTTTACAACTTTTCGTGCGACGTTTAAACAGGTACGTAACATCGGAGTCCCATCCCGTCCCCCCGACTCAACCAGCAGCTTTAATCACAGGGAGACATAAGTTTATTTCATATCCACTCCACACTGACAACCAACCCACTGCCATTTCCTGCTTCAACAACCCTCTTTTGTTCTGATAAAAGCTTTATGGATTGCACAAGCCCAAAGAAAACCAAATAAGCAACATTTTCCGTGAAAATTAAACGCGTCAAAGTTACACATTGTTACAGAGAAACTTTTGACTTCCACCAACCTCAATTATTGTGCAAAATCGCCTCTCCTCTTTTCTCCGTCTCTACCAGATAACACCCACCATCATATGCTCGGAGCCACAATGCAACAACACATTACACGCTGCTATTGGCTGGCGGCACCAGATACCACGCCCTCGGAGCACTCTCATTGCGCGAGAGACCCGTCAATCATTGTGTTTTATCTCCAACAGTCAACAGCCGGTTAGATTCTGGACTACTTGGGGGAAGGGGGAAAGTCCAATGCCCACGGTCCGATGACAGCTGAGGGCCAACTAGCACTACAATACCAGCTGTAGGACGTTATCTACAGTTACCTTTGCTTTACTTGTGTGATGGATATGCGGAACTACAACAGAAAGCCATGAAAATATAGGCTCCTATGTCATCACCCGGCCGGTCTTGGTAGAAGGGAACCAAGCATTTCCTACATCCGATGAACTACATAGAAACCAAACATTAACAAGTCTCTAGCACAGTCAGGGTGTACATATAGTAAACGAGGAAAATGCCACATCATACATACAATTGATCAATATATATATAAAAACCATCCAAGACTGGTATTGACTTAATTTGTTCAGACCAACTTACCCTGTTTTAGTCGGCCACCCGGTCTTCTCAAACTTTTTTCGCGATCTGAAATGGTTTATTGAATGCCAACGTATCTAGCTACAAATAGAAAATTCCTCTCATAAATATATCTGGCACGTTTTATCCCCGACTAGCTTTTTTAGGGGGGGTATTTCTAAAATAAGTATTAGTACCGATCTAATCCCTTTAACTATCGTCACCTCGTTGGAAGACGAACTAACCTCCTAGTTAGAATTAAAACTACACATTTGGTGCGCTTCCGGTGCGCTTCTGACGTCACGCAGACATGCGCAGTAGTGCTGCTGCTTGACAGCTGTGTGTGTTGCTTGAGTTTTGGAATTCGTCAATCATTTACTGCTAGGGTTGCTAATAACGCAAATAAATGCGAAGTCTTCAATGCAGTTTTGAGGTTTATGCAAAGTAAACAAAGGGCCTATAGAACCCCAGTGCGAGATTGTCCTAAAGTGATGACGAGGATGGCTACTTTACGTGCAGTGAAGCAAGCTTTGAGAAGAGACATCAAGCAACGTGTTGCTGCCTTGAGTGAGCAAGAAAAACAACGACAATCGAAAGTCGTTTCGCAAAAGGTAAGTCGTTGCAGTCCTTTGGAAATCTACCGTGTAATCCAGTTGGAAGGGTCCATGTGCAATTTGTGACCATAAGAGACATGCAGATAGTATTTCTCTATGTTGGCCTATATTTGTATATAATTCGATATTATGTATAGCCTATTGTGTATATCATTTGCTGTACTCTGGAATCAGTTTTTCCATTTCATGTTTTACATCACAGATAATTCAAACGTGCCACCTCTTCCCGGTGATCTTCTCCTCTGTCTCACAAAATTCCAGTTGTTCAAACACCCCATGTACGCGAGCTGTGATCGGATCGCGGTGTTCCTCAGCATGCACGACGAGGTGCGTACGGAGGAGATCCTCCAGGACCTCTTCGCCCGGGGCAAGACCTGCTTCATCCCCAAGTACCAGACCCAGGGCAGCCACATGGACATGCTGCGGCTGCACAGCATGGAGGACATGGAGACGCTGCCGCTGACGTCCTGGAACATCAAGCAGCCCTCTGACCAGGACCTCACCAGGGAGGAAGCCCTGGCTACAGGTCAGCACACATTCCCACACACAATGGCCAATGGACTCCTTTTATGTAGCACTTTCCAGACCTGTTCCCACTCAAAAGTGCTTCACAATTAGTGCCTCACATTCACACACCGACAGCATGGCCAGCAACAGCCAGCTAGCTCGTTGGGAGCATCGAACAAGCAACCTCCCTTTGCATTTACATTTAGGGCATTTAGCAGACGCTTTTATCCAAAGCGACTTACAAAGAGTTCATTTGTCATAAGAAGGTGAAACATTTAATTACTGCTAATACAGTAAGAAAGTCACCAGATCAAGTATTCCAATTGCTAGGTTAACCATTGCTAGTATACAGAGGTAAAGGGGCATTTAGCAGACGCTTTTGACCAAAGCGACTTACAATGAGTATATTTGTGGGCTTCGACATGTGGACAGCTGAAGGAGGAGGGGGATCAAGGGGATCGAACCGCTGACCCTACGGTTAGTGGACGACCCGCTCTGCCCACCTGCTCTACCCACTGAGCTACTGCCGCCCCCATCATACAACATACAACAGCTCTGACTAAGAGCCAAGTTACAAAGAGCGACCAGTTGCCAGACATTGGCTCTATCTCCTGACCCACTGCTGCACGCATGCCTGTTTACATGCATGCATGTTGTTAATGCGACCTCAGATGTTTACGGGGCAAACTGAGTTATTCCCTAATCAGATTAAAATCAGGGTTTTCATGCGCATGGAAATACTTCTTGATTTTTTTATTGAAAGAATCTTGAATCTTGAATCTTGAATCTTGATATGACTTGCGGTTATAATATGTGGTGATTAAAATAAGACATTATAGACAAAATGTAATATCAACGTCAAAGTACATTTAAATATTCAGCAGCAGGTGCATCAATCCAAATGACTCGATACTGAGAACAAGCAAAACTAGTAACAAAGCCACTGGACAGAAAACAGATGCAGAGTAGCCATAGGAATCAGTCATGCCTTTTTAGAAAGTGATGTGTTTGTGGGCTACCATACATATGACAATTAGATACATAATAGACATATCAACATTGAAAAACATGACCACTAGATGTCGACATTGCACTGGAGCTGACTTGCAGATGGAGTCGAGCGCAACAGATGTTGCCCGGGCATGTCAATTTCGCGGTTTGCTATGGGCTGGCAAATAAGTTTATAAAGAGTGACGTTTTCCCGAGTTTTCCGATATAAAAATGTGCATATGCAAATCGGTGTGTAATGAAATGTTAATGAGAAATGTAGCCTACTATTTCAAGGGAAATTACAAATGTCTTTGCACTCAGCATAGGGCCTTCATGAACATTTAAAGCGTTTTATATTAAGACGAAAATTGAATAATGCATTAGGTTAGTCCGTTTGTATCATAATCTGATACGGCTATTCAGTTATTCAATATATGCTTTTTATCCGAAGCTATTTACAGTGAGCTTTTTTATGAGCAGGTAGTAGTTAGGTGATTAGGCTAACTACCCCCCCCCCCCCCCCCCCCCCCCCTCACCCACACACACACACACACTCTCATGGGGTCTAGTGTGTAGTTATTGTTTAAACTCTGGGCTGCACCACTCTGGTTTCACATGTCCTGCTCTGACATTAACTCTCCCAGTTAATAATCGTCTCCTTTGTATGACTTTATTAAAAGATGTGTGATAAAGCCCAACGGGTATGAAATCAGCCAAGTGAGAGGTTGTGTGGCCGTGACAGCAGAGGCCTGAGTGTTGGGAGTTCATTATGAGCCTACTGTTTGGTGCTTTGAACCACAGCGTTCAGGCATTCATGCTTGTCACATTTTCAGAACCCTACTGGTTAGCGCAGATTATCTTAAGTGATTAATGGTCTTGACTGATGTGAAAGTGAAAAATACCCATGATGCATTGCACGACGACCAAACCCATTCAGCAGCATCTTTGGGACAATGCAAAATGTCACTTACACGGGAATGTGACGTAAATTACACAGTGATGACCTTCAATGGAGACGGGGCCCATTCAACCAGTCGGAGTTACACTGCCGATCGATTTGCCATATTGTTTCAGTAGCTCACGGCACCAGATATTTCGCAAAGACACAGAAATAACCCCTCAAATTGGAAACTTTACAATAAATGGCCGAACAATGCCTGTGAATGAATCAAGGTGTTCCATGGTGATGTTGGAATGTGATGGAGTTATTATGGTGATTCACAGGCACCTAATAGGTTCATGTTTAAAGATCACATTGTACATGATATATATATATATAATGATCCCCCATGGGGGGCAAGATAGCTTTGTGTGTTCTCTGCAGGCTGATTATGGAAAGCCAACCCGAAATAGATGTAAAACAGATTATCCACAATGTAGTTGATCCATGTTTGGCCAGCTGAAAGGTTTTGGGTTTGAACCACAATATCTGCACCATTGGCATCCTATCCAAATGCCCTCACCCCCACCTGATCCCTTATGCACTGTGTCTGCTGCTGCTTTGGATGAAAGTGTCTGTTAAATAAATACCAAGAGTAAATAAGAATGCATTACAGCACAACAACACTGTGATTCATCACTTGGAGCCCTTAAGTGCATCAATGTTTTCTTTACGCCGCCCCCAACCCCCCGCCAAGTCACCATCAACTGTACTTTGTTCTCCACCCAGGGGGACTGGACCTGATCCTGATGCCTGGCCTGGGCTTCGACCGGGCGGGGAACCGTCTGGGCCGGGGGAAGGGCTTCTACGACACCTACCTGGAGCGCTGCGCCAGCCACGCCCGGGGGAAGCCCTACACCGTGGCCCTGGCCTTCAGGGAGCAGCTCTGCCCTGAGATCCCCGTGGACCACAACGACGTGCTCATCGACGAGGTCTTGCACGAGGACCTGGAGTAGTAGGTCTCCGGTTCATGACTCCTTCAGGTCTCGGGGCTGAGGAGAAGCCAGCCAGCTTGCTGTATGCTAACAGGATATGTAGCATCGACGTGTCGGGCTGGTTGCGGCTCACCAGGGAACAGTCATTTTGTGAAAGTGTAGCCAGCGCCTCTTCTTGGATTGGAGTCACAGGCGCTTAAAGGCTGTCTGTGCTACACTGCACAGATAATCTCTTTGGTTGAAAAGAAATGAGAATGTGTACAACTAATTAATCATGTGTACAATTCCTAATGTGCAAGTCTTTTTTTAGAAACTAATTTTCTACTGTGCACAATGTAATATCCAAATACACCTTAATGTAGTTGGATTTTTGACTGGATTTGAATGGTGTGTTTTCTATGCTTTCTCCTTCTTCACATGCACATTGAAGACGTACAGTAGCTTGCGTAGAGAGTATAGTATAGAGAGTATATCGTCAGCACCACATAAACAGAATAGACAAACTGAAACACAAGAGAGACCAAATAGTGTTAATTTTTACATTGGTCGTTTCAAGTCTAATTATTTTTTAAGAACGCAATGACAATCTCTGGGGCGGCAGTAGCTCAGTGGGTAGAGCGGGTCGTCCTCTAACCGTAGGGTCGGCGGTTCGATTCCCTCCTCCAACTGTCCGCATGTCGAAGTGTCCTTGAGGAAGACACTGAACCCCAACTTGCTCCCCGGGCGCTGACCACGGCTGCCCACTGCTCCTATATAACATAGGATGGGTCAAATGCAGAGAGAACCAATCCCCTCCACCCCCTTCTTTATGCAATTTCCCTCAGGGATCATTAAAGTATGTCTGTCTGTCTGTCTGTCTGTCTATCAACGATGCTTTACAGTAAAACCACTAATTGTCAATGATAAATATTGATGAAAATATTATTTGTTCTGGAGCAAAGTGTGTTTTCAATGTGTGTTGGTGACACAGAACGGTTCATAACTTCATATCAAGTAGAGAGATCCAACCGATTCTAAAGAGTTACTCCACACTTGAAATCAGTCTGAATGGGGTGCAGAGATCATGGGTCTGCGTTGAACAATGGAAAACTACCCGTGGCAGAAGCAGCCTCTGTTCACAACCTCCTCGTCACGTTTCCTTTGATGTGTTGCCGTATTGTGTCTCACGTGCTCATATGCATATTGCATTTCATACGCTTGTCTAATGTAATACCTTGTAACTTGTAGGCCATCATGTTGACTTCAACACCTGCTCTGTACGTTAGCCTACGTTGTGTCAGGTTTACACATGCTTCGCTAATTTCAACTATGTAGCTACAGGAGCTCACCAACTCACCAGTTTCAGAGGTCAATTAATTGCCACATTCAGGAGACAACATGGTCCAATTATGCTTCAACAATTTGAATGAGATAATGATGGATGGATGAGGATTTCAATCTATTTATGCTAAAGTATGGACAAAAAAATAATTGCTAGCATTAGCTAGTTGGAACTTCAAAAAGTCCCTGCAGCTTTGATCCATCCGCCTTCTTGCATGGTTATCAAGTGATATAAACGACTACCGCTGCGGCCGTTATGTAAGAG
Source organism: Urophycis tenuis (assembly GCA_036785325.1). Taxonomy (NCBI): domain Eukaryota; kingdom Metazoa; phylum Chordata; class Actinopteri; order Gadiformes; family Phycidae; genus Urophycis; species Urophycis tenuis. Next base: position 13,573,559 of record JAXIVH010000005.1, on the reverse strand, counting down.
CACACTTGTTATTAGCATGCTAGCTGCGTTATCTCAATGGCTTATTCATTCACTTTGATTTCCCCCAAAAACACAAGCCAGCTTTGCAATTAGCCCCTCTTTGTTCTGAGTAGTTAAATGTAACAACACTTCCCTGTGTGCTGGCTGTGCTTATCCAACAGTGCTCCTTGTCAGAACCATTGCAGTGTGACAATCAGGCCCGGCAGATGGGTTATTACCATATGCAGGGTGAAGCAGACAATCATTGTGTGTGTGTTTGTTTTTGTGTGTGTGTGTGTGTGTGTGTGTGTGTGTGTGATGTCACTACCTATATCTCCCTTTCCCTTTCTTCGATCTTGGCAGTTTTAATAACACTTGGATGATGCAAAACGTTTGAACGTCCAGGTTGAATCCTCATGCCCACATGCACACACGCACGCACACGCACACGATGTAGACCGCTATAGATTTGTACAAGACAACCATGACAGATTTTCTTCCCCTCTATTTTCTCCCTCCTCCTCACCAATCTTGTGTTATTATTTTGGTTTGTTCTCCTTCTCCCTGTAAGCTGATAATGCTGGCTGCTTAATCACAGACAGCCACAGCCCGGGGATGATTAATTAAAGAAATGAAATCTGTTGGGGTTGCCAGATTTGCCAGAAACCCAGCATGGCTGCTCATCCCTCACACACACACGCACACGCACGCAACACGTACGCATGCGCACGCGCACACACACACACACACAAATGCACATTCACATTTACACTCACACGCATGCAGACATGCACAAACACGCACACACACACACACACACACACACACACACACACACACATGCAAACACGCAAAGACACACCTCTCTCTCTCCCTCTCACTCTCCCTGGGTTAATCCGATGGAGCCGAGGTCTGCCAAGTGACAGAGAATGCGCCATGCCGCAGGTATCCGTGATGCTGCTGTCATTGGCAAGTGGCTGGAGGGCGTGCCCTCTAGCAGGTGACCCGGGATTCTGCCCGGCATCCATTAAGTCTCAAAGCACACTGCTGCTTTACTTTGAAGTGGGGTGTGTTGGATATATCTTGGCCAAACATGGATGAACTACATTGTAGAAAATCTGTTTTACAACTATTTAAGGTTGGCTTTTCATAATCAGCCTGCGGAGAACTCGCTTGTTTTGTTTTTTTCTTCCTGTAAGCCAGTGTGTGCGTGTATGTGTTCGCACATGCCTGTGTCCGTGTGTGTGTCCGTGTGTGTTTGAGCCGATGTGAATGAGAACATGTGAACATGAGCTTGTTACGACTGGACGGTGAAGCGTCCTCTTATTCCGTCTCCTTAATATTTAGTCAAGTTCTCATTAGCCTCCTTAATTACATGTGTGACCTTGCATAATGTTGTGCACAATGTTTTGAAGGGGTCTTTTCTGCGCACGCGCATGCCTGTGTGTGTGCGTGCGTGCACAAAGTAATGTAGATACATACGCATGTACGTCCATTGTGCACAGCCCCCCCCCCCCCAGGGAACAGTGGTGATGAGGACTCCTCTATATTTAATGAGGTGTGAGCCTAGCATGTCTTCCTGTCGGCACGCCCTTGCAGATTGTTGTGCCACCCGGTCCACTGGTTTACAACACGCACCGCTGTAGAACGTCCACATGAATCTCCTTGTTGTTAGCAGCCCCCTTTGTTCTACATGACAATGTGTTGTGGTGTGGTGTTGAGGATGATATAGATGGTACATGACTTGGGAGCAAAGATGATGGTGTGTGTGTGTGCGTGGGTGAGAGACAGAGAGACACACACACACACACACACACACACACACACACACAAATATCTTCTACAGTGGTAGTAGCTAGGGTGTTTGGCTTAGGTTCTGAGTTCGATGCCCACTGTCCACTTTGGATGAAAGTGTCAGCTAAATGACAATGAAAATGAATGAAAAGAGCAAATGGAGGTAGTATTATATTTTCTCCTACGCAAGCATGTCCATCTTGAATGTCAGTAGTTAAACCTGCACTATGTAACCTTTCTTCTGCAGCTTCATATTTATTTATTTAAAAAATATACAAGTAGAAAGTTTCTCAAGAATAGAACAGGCCCATCCACAAGTCAAACCATCCATGGAATTGTTCTCTAAAATTCATTTTATTCGGAGCCTCTTCGTGGGAAAATCTCAGGCGACCGGGTTCTTAAAGTGATTACTCGATCCGCTAGAGGCTGCTAATGGGAAAACGTACATCGTGCAGGTTTAAGTGAACCTGCTTTAAGGGAAAACTGCATTATAAACCTGAACATGCTGTTCAACGCCATACAAGCTGCTGCCTGTCTTCTTGGGACGCATGACTTGGTCAACTGGGTGAGTAATTGATGTTGTGATATTGCAAAACACTGACCGTGTGTCCTGCTGTCTGAGTAATAGAGTGAACACATGGCCATAAGGGCCAACATGGTGGCCCTGCAGGGGGGCCAGCCACTTCGTCTCTCTCAGCTATACACTCGTGAAAAGTAGCAGCAATTACCCCTATAGCAGCAGAGGAGGAAGTCATGTGCATACTTCATGGGAATTCATGGGAACTGCAGTCTCAGTAGCAAAGCTTGGCCCACTAAATTATTTTTAATCTCGCTGCTGCTTTTTTTTTTTTTTCATCTCTGTATCATTTCCCAAAAGCACTCTGTGCTCTGAGTGTGCATGTTTCTGATAATTAGCTACTAGAACCAAATGCAGGAAACAGGTGCAATCCTTTACCATGTGTTAGTGAATAACAGCTTTGATGAGCATGTTAATAATCCGATGTACTCACTGCATTGTTGTTGCTGAATTGGTACAAACGCACAGTCTAGTTTAGCCTAAAGGTTCTGGGTTCAAATCCCCATGGCCACAGCCTACCCTTAGGCCAGATGAGGATCCTTCACTGACTCCTTAATGACATGTTCACTGTGAGTCAATGTGGATCCAAAGTGTCTCCTCAATGACCAAATGGCCGTTAAACACCAAAACCTAAGAGAAGTGAGGAAATGCTTTGGAAGTCGTCTGACAATGGACAACTTTATGAACACCGCTGCTCTTCATAAGCCGTCAGACATTTGTCTGGGAGCCAACTAGACCCGGGTTCCCTCCAGCGCTATAAATAACAGGGAACAGGCAGTCAATGCTTTTCTTATAGGTCGTTGAACACAAACATTTATCATCTGCGGGTCTTCCCGTAAAGTTCTGCATGTCACTGTGGGTTCCACTCGGCGAATGTAACTAAATTCCGGTTTGTGAATAATTTAATCTGTGTGTCATTTCACAACGCATTAAAGAGCTGGCGTAGGAATCTCTGTGTTTCCGTCAAC
>JAXIVH010000005.1:13543435-13570041 GCA_036785325.1 Urophycis tenuis | reverse complement strand
GCCATATAACACCAGTTTAGAGCAAAAGTAATTATTTTAACTGTCATAAGTGTTGTTTGGAAGGGTGTGATCAGGGCCAAAGACGTTTAAACTTTCCAAAAACACATTTACGTTAAATAATAACCTCAAGCCAACACAAAGAAATCCTTAAATCACCTCGCAATGACAAAAAGAATGATTCATGCGCAAGTTGAGCACTCTAAGTGAGTGCATATCTCTGATCTCCACTTGCTGAGATCCTGGAGATTCTGGGAGTTGGAGGAGGGTAATGGAAGTAGGTTAGAACAGAGATGGCAGTAGTTTCATCCCCCCTCCCCATCCACCCACCCACCCAACCGCCACCACCCCTGGGTGGCCTAATTTCATTACTTTTTTTCCCTCCTCTCTCTTTGACTTGGTTTCTATTAAGTCCTGCTTCCTGTGGTCGATGGGGAGTGCTTATACACAGCCTGAGCCCAGAAGGCTGGTGGACGTCATCTCTCCGCGGCGGTCGCCTCTCCCCTTAAAGGACCCCGGGTGGTCAAACCGCCGCACCGTCTCTCCTGGCTTCCATTATAAAACGGTGGTTACCGATATCATTTGTCACGATTACTTTGCTGTGCCGATTCTGCCCCAGAGCATTTCTTGCGTGTGCGTGGCCTGCCACGACTGCAGGCAGTACTGTGATGAGACGTACTGGCATGGCACACTTGTATGTACTTGGATGTACTTCTATGTACTTGTATGGCGTACTTGTATGTACTTGTATGTACTTGTGTGGTGTACTTGTATGTACTTGTATGGCGTACTTGTATGTACTTGTATGTACTTGCATGGTGTACTTGTATGTACTTGTATGTACTTGCATGGCGTACTTGTATGTACTTGTATGTACTTGCATGGCGTACTTGTATGTACTTGTATGTACTTGCATGGCGTACTTGTATGTACTTGTATGCCGTACTTGTATGTACTTGTGTGGCGTACTTGTATGTACTTGTATGTACTTGTTTGTACTTGTATGTACTTGTATGTACCTGCATGGTGTACTTGTATGTACTTGCGTGGCGTACTTGTATGTACTTGCATGGTGTACTTGTATGTACTTGTGTGGCGTACTTGTATGTACTTGCATGGTGTACTTGTATGTACTTGTATGTACTTGCATGGCATACTTGTATGGACTTGTATGTAATTGTATGTACTTGTACGTACTTGTATGTACTTGCATCGTGTACTTGGATGTACTTGTATGTACTTGTGTGGCGTACTTGTATGTACTTGTATGTACTTGTATGTACTTGTATGTACCTGCATGGTGTACTTGTATGTACTTGCGTGGCGTACTTGTATGTACTTGCATGGTGTTCTTGTATGTACTTGTGTGGCGTACTTGTATGTACTTGCATGGCGTACTTGTATGTACTTGTATGTACTTGCATGGCATACTTGTATGGACTTGTATGTAATTGTATGTACTTGTACGTACTTGTATGTACTTGCATGTTGTACTTGGATGTACTTGTGTGGCGTCGCCTGTGAACTCCATACTGACTGACATATATTGATTCCACAAGATTAAAGTGCTGCAGTGCCAATGATACCATTGTTGTTGGTGCAAGAAAGTCATTTCTGACAAATGACATTGGTAACAGATGTTTCAGTAAAGCCAGGCGAGGCGTTCACAATGGTTTGATCGCCCAGAGCGGTAATGTCCTTTAAAGGCAGAGACCGTTCTTCGTCGCTCTTCCACTAGCCAACGTCCATTCCCTCTGTGACGGTGGCGTGGGGGTTTGGGCAGTGACCCAGATTCAGCCCGAGACTCTTAAAGACAGACCCATGTTGCCACACCTGAAAAGAGGCAAATGTGTGTGTGTGTGTGTGTGCATGTGCATGCATATGTGTGTGTGTGTGTGTGTGCATGTGCATGCATATGTGTGTGTGTGTGTGTGTGTGTGTGTGTGTGTGTGTGTGTGTGTGTGTGTGTGTGTGTGTGTGCGTGCGTGTGTGTGCATGTGCATACGTGTGTGCGTGCGTGCGTGCGTGCGTGAGTGTGTGCGTGCATGCATGTGTGCATGTGTTTGTGTTCATCACATACGCCAGTGTAATTAGATTTTAGTGTCCGAGAGGTACAATTCAAAATGGTGTGACTGGTGTCTGTGGGGCAGCATCCTAATCACTCTTCCACGCTGTGATTGAGCTCGCAAACGCCGGTGTGCACCGCCAGCGCCACGCGGGCCCTGCTGTCGAGTCCTCGTTCTCCTCCTCCCAGGGAAGGCGGGGGCTCTGGTGCAAACTTCTGATCCCTCCCTTTAATGTATGTTTGATGCTCAAAAGTGTGCCGCTAAACACTTGGGCTTAATTTAGCCCCACGGGGTTGGGGGGATGGGGGGATGGGGGGGGGGGGGGGGGGGGGGGGGGGGGGGGGGGGGGGCGGGGTTCAGCAGCACGTTGCTATGGGGACCATGATGCACCACGGGGGGTTCTGGTGCCGTCCGGAGTGGAAAGGATGTGGCGCAGTCATTCATTCCGTTGTGGTCGTCTTCATAAGTTACATAGTGCAAGATTAAATCCATACTCAGTTTATATTGCAACTTTGATGGAGAGACATTAGATTTTGAGAGACCATAAAAAAACAGCAATAAAAACTGTGATCCATCAATGGGCTCTGTAGGTTATCCTCACAGGGCTATTAGCTTGCTTGTCCACCGACAACACAAACTGAGATGACCGATTATTTAACAACAAGCCTTATTGGCTACATTGGCATAGCAGGTAAATAATAGCTTGTGGGTTGTAAAGACACACATACAAATTATGCACACACACACACACACACACACACACACACTAATTACACTGCACTACATCAAGTAGTGGGTGTATCAGTGTTGTTTACTGGAAAACAACAGCATTGCTTTTAGGGATTATATCCATTTCACATTGTGGTTGTCACTTCTCAGTTCAGAGTCAACCTTGGTTTCTCTGACACCCTAACTCTCTCGCTCTCTCTCTGTCTTTCCTTTTCTGTAGTGTGAAACGTTTAAACACACACACACGCACACACACGCACACGCACACACACACATGCTCATAACAGAATGACCTTAGTCTGTGCAGTCATGCTTGGCTTGTCTGTTCGGGAGCTGTAGCCCTATTAACCCTTTTACCCTGTTAATGCACGCCATTGCACTGGAAGGCACAGCTCAGCATTTCTACAGCCCACTACTAGACAGAGACAGAACACTGTGTGTGTGTGTGTGTGTGTGTGTGTGTGTGTGTGTGTGTGTGTGTGTGTGTGTGTGTGCGTGTGTGCATGAGTGTGCGTGCCTGTGCAGGTGAGTGTGTGTGATCGCGTGTGTGTTGGAGTGTCTGCAATTGTGCATATGTGCCTATGTTGCACACTAGCTCGTTCAAGTGTGTCTACATAAGGGCAGCAAAATTCAAACACATAGACCCTGAACACCAAACCTTTGAAAAATGTCCCTATTCAGTTCTTCACTGAGATACCTGGGGATTTTTTTTTCCCACTCAGCATGTTCGTGCATTGGCATGATATGAATCATTACATCATTACATAACAGTTAGTTCAGACCAAGTCATTTGGTTGGGCACGAGGCGTTCCATGACTGCTGATAAAGAGTAGAACCGGGACTTTTAACAAAATATTTATTACTCCTATGGCCACTAATGAAATTAACGATCTAAAAACATTAAATGAATCATAGGTGTCACCAAAGCGACTGTCAACAGACTCTTATTTCACTGGCTACACAATAAGTGTAAATATACATAAACATGACAAAAGCAGGTGGACTACGATGTCGTGTAAACATGCAGGCTAACAGGTAACAGGCTAATGTTTATTTGTTGCTTGGCAACATTCCAGCCGGGGACTATTTGCCTGGCCGGAGCCAAATGCATGATTAAAGAAACAAATCATAATCTGCTTTCGCTTATTACTGTTAACTAATACATGGCGCTTGTACTGTAGTGATGCATCAGAATCCGAATCACATCGCTCCCTCTCGTGTGTGAACACCCCCCACTTCACATCCGCACTCGATCCAAGAACACGCCCACCCGGTCCGCCAGCCGCTCCACAGGGTGCCTCACTGCCCTACGCCACCCACAGCACCCGCTCTGACTCTGGACGAGAAGGACGGATGAAGTTCCGAAAACACACTAAACAGGACGCAACAGGCGATAAATCACACAGCTATCATTTGAGCCCTGTGAGAGCTATAGGGATGATGTCACACGACCAACGTTTAAACATTGTTACAGTACTGCATTTATTCGTGCAACGCAGAACTGTTTTAGCGTGATCACAGACGAAACCGCTCCACGTTGCTGCGGAGGTCCGAAGGCTGCGCGAGTGGGAGATTGATTACAAAGCAATTAGAGCTTAAATGAGTGTTTAATGGCAACGTTAACAGCACATGATTTATTCAACATTATTAATGAGGTGTTTCTTGTGAGGAGGAGGGAGGGGAGGGGGTTGTGCTGAAATGACTCCAGCCCAATACACAGATTTGATCCGTTCACCCATATGCACGACTTTGCAAGCATTGAAGACCGAAACAATATTATTTTTTGTTCTTTAACTAAAAAAAAAAAAATCCCACTCAAACTTTAATCTTTCTCCAATTTGTAGATCCCCAATAGAATTATCTGTGTAAATTCTAGTTTTGAACAAAAACTAAGTGATTTAGGAGTGCACAATGTGTATGTTCCTTAATTTAATGTAGGAGGGAGTGGTAAATGAGGCTTAAAACTTATGATATACAGTATATTTACACCACACAAACTCTTTAGATTCTTGACATAGGCCTACAATAAGATAACTAGATATTCTTCTCTGCTAAATATGCATTCTAATGCATGCTTTATTACATTCAGTTTGCATGTGATGAAGGTGATACAGTCACATGTTGCAGAGTTAATGTGATTTGCGTGTCGATGAAGGGAGGAACCTCGAGAAGTGGAACTGCTCTCTAATTGGTTCATCTAGCAGTCAGCGGCTGAAGGTTACTCCATGTAAACACAAGGATCACATCAGATTGAACCACTTCCAATGATAATTAAATTTGTAGGAAAGGGGCAGTGTTCCCTTTTTAATAATCAATTCCGAAGGAAGGATATTAGATGTTATACTGTATGATGTATTAATGATGGTGTCAAAACCAGACCTTCATCAAAGGTGTTACCTTCTATGAATATATTCTGATAATAGATTAGTCGGATCCACCACTGCTGTCCGAGTTTAAAAACACAACTCTGATCCATTGTTGGACTTCAGATTAGATTAGACTTGATTTCACCCATCGCCATAACCCATGTTAAATATCATTCCATCACTATCTTTTAACGCTATTCCTATTGAAATTAGCATTCAAGAAAAACAAGGCGTAGTGCACTATGACTAATACATCACGATAAGATAGCTAAGGAGTGTTTCTGACAAGAAGCCACAAGGACTCAGACATGGCATTCCTTATCATTGTTATTACCGCTTTCAATTAGATAAAAGGATATCTATCTCATGAATAACAAAACACAGTCAAAGTATTGTGAGGTTGTAGTGAGAAGATCACAAACAAATAAAACCAGAGTGAATTGCAGTAGGTATGACTGAGAGATATGCTCATTTTGGCTATAGACCATAATCACTTTGTCAGCAGTTTTGATATCAGACTTAGATAGGCTACCTACATACATGTTGCCATCATAAGTCAAATACAAACTACTTGGAACATATTATTATTGGAAATACTTAAAATAGCAACAAACACCATGCACATTTCCTAAACTTCACTCAAACGAAGAGAAAGTCCTCCGCATTTTAGTATTTTATGTTGACACCTCACCACAGTTGTCAGGGCCTTCGTGACGTTGGGGGGGGGGGGGGGGGGGGGAAAAGAAGAAAAACTCCTCAACCACGAAATGAATCAGAAACCCCCGACGCAAATCATCTGGGGATAATGCTAATGCGTCCAACTGTTACCTCATCGGCTGATCCGTTGAATAATTAAACGTATGCTCGTCTCGCCTACCTTGGGGCTGAGTACAGCTGCGCTGTTTCATCCCAATGCTACCATGCTAATGCTAGCCCGGGCATTTGCATGGCGGACCGGCCTTGAGCTACCGTTATGACTAATAGTCGGCTGTCACACAATGGAGGGAAAAATGGATGGCTCGTAGAAATCAGGCCTGAATCATTTAGTGAGTCAGTATTTCAGCCATTCCACACCTATGAATACTTAATGAGAATTAATTACCACGACCCCGCGCCGCGGGGCTCTTAATTGGCCTCTGGCTCCGGGTCTATGAGGGACACTCTTGCAGCTTCAGAAATGCTATTTCCTTCCCAGACACTCGTCATTAAGGAGTAGGTCGGGGGCCGCGCCTCTCTGGATCACGGATCACAGGTAGGCAGCAGACGGCGGCGCTCAAGATGGGTTCCCCCCCGCGTCTCTTACTCCCACTCAGGATCCGATGACACGACACCTTGCCTCGTTAAGAACACATCTTCGACGGCCTTCCGCCTCCGATGTGACGGCACTGCGGCGGGGGCCCCGCGGCAGGCCTGCGCCCATGCAGATGCGTTGTGGACGGGGCTTGGGCTTTGACGGCTGCCTGCTGAATAGCGCCGCAGACCGGGGGAGAGAGTGAGGCGGGAGAGTGAGGCTGGGAGTGAGAGGGTGGGCCGGCTGGCCTACATCACTTGTCATGCTTGTCCACAGCCAAACACTCAATCGTCCCCCCGGCTCACAGTGGGGGCAGAAACCAATTCTCGCTTCCATAACATTGTTGCTGACAGAAAACATCCAAGCAACAACATTTGTTTCTTTTCCACTGCTGTCAGCAGCTGTTTGCCGGCGTCTCCATTTAACGCACGACTGAGGACATTTTCTGGGACGTTGCAGTCGAGAAACCCGAGAGTCTGATATTATTCAGTTGAGGGGGAGGAAGCGGCTCTGGGATGCTGAGGAGAACACTTCAGTGGAGCAGTATGATGTGTGTGTCACAGAAGTTTAACCCCATGTCTTCAGAGTGTCAGTGCCACTCCCCTCTAGGCCAAGACAGTGTACTGGTTGGGAGGTTCAAATCCCAGCCAGTATGTTGTGGGTTTGATCCCCGATGTCCACGGTATACCTGGAGGCAGCCTTGAGCAGGAAGCCCGTGGCTGCTGGTGAATCACATGGATCTGAGCTCATTGTAAGAATCTCTGGATGAAATATGAATGACGAAATAGGGAATAGTTAAACTCCTTGTTTTAACCAGCCCCATGGACTCGCTGCTCGTCACAAGCCACTGGCCCAGATATCCACGTCTGTGTGATCTCATTTCTGTCCTGTGGCAGCTCTCCTTCTTCTGGCTGGCTGGAGCACTTTCCTTCAACATCTCTGGCTGACCTTGAAAAATGCTGCAGAAAATTCAAACAGTGTCTTTACCTCTGCCAAGAAGCACTTGGTATGCTCTGAAATAATGTAATTATAGCAATGGGGAGGTGAGCCAGTTAATGCTGGATGTGATATAATGGGTGTGTGTGTGTGTGTGTCTGTATGTGTGTCAATTTGTTTGTGTGAGTATGTGGGTACTTGTGTGCATCCGTGAGTGTGTGTGTGTGCGTGTGTGTATGTGTGTGTGTGTGTGTGTGTGTGTGTGTGTGTGTGTGTGTGTGTGTGTGTGTGTGTGCTTGTGCCTCTGCTGCTTGTGCTTGTGTATATGTCTTTGAGGCTGTCTGCAGGCTTGTTTGTGTGTGTGTGTGTGTGTGTGTGTGTGTGGGTGTGTGCGTGTGCGCGCATGTGCGTGTGCGCGCGCGTGCACGTGTCTATGTGTGTGCACACCACAGTGCGGTGTGGTGTGTGCACCTTCCCAGTACAGTGAGCCGGGGAGCTGCCAGCATCCTGGAGAGAGAGTGCGCGGGACACACAGAGTGCCCGCCACGCCCCCGCGGACCACGCTCACTCTGACCCGGGGCCGCCGCCGCCCCCCTCTCCTCATTTCCCCTCCGTATGGAAGGTGATGAACCAGCACAAAAGTGGACGGCTTGAGAAGCGATGCGACCGGTCTGGGGGAGAGGAGGGGGGGGGGGGGGGGTTGGTGCTGCAGCGGACGCCATCTGGCCCGCGTGTGTGGAGCTGGCCGGTGTAATAAAACCAGAGAGGTGGCGAGCGGTCCTCCTGAGGCGGCTCACGCCAGTCAGCTGTGTGATTTATGGCCCCGCCGGAGTGACTCCCAATCCCGGGGCCGTAACGACGGTTCAATCTCCCGGCCGCACGCTCGCTCGCTCGCTCACGCCGGTCCAGAGCCCGTCGCCATGTGTGAGTGTGGTCTCTCTGTCGTTCTCTCTCTCTCTCTCTCTCTCTCTCTCTCTCTCTCTCTCTCTCTCGATCCCTCTCTATTTCCCTCGCTCTCATTATGTTTATCTGTCTCCGTGCCCGAGTCGTTCTATCTATTTATCTAGCAATATCTCGCTCTCTGTAGATAGACGAGGACACGTAGACTTACCCGACTCCTATGAAATACCTTATCAACATTTTATTGAACACAGGACACGCTTCAACATTATCTCTCTCTTTAATCCATCTCTGGCCGGATCTCTGCCCTGATATTCCCGGCCAACACATTTATTTATTGCATGCCCCCTCCTTGCGAGCCGCTATCGGGCAGATCTATTCTAATGAGGAGCACTGGTGGAAGGGAGCTGTAGGGCTAGGAGCTGGAGCCAACGGGAGAGCGGCTGGGCAGAAACACAGCGCTGTTCCCTCACAATGATACACAGATGGTGTGTCTGGTGTGGAGAGGAAGAGCAATGTGATGCGACGGTTGCACCATCTTGAATGACATAACTCACCGATGCCCCATGGAAATGGCCGAGCACCAGCGACAATGACATCTTGGAATCGCCAGGTCCATTTAAAGCAAAGCCTTTTTGGTGTAGGCCACCGGGCAATGGGCATCTCTGCCCATTTGAATTTGCTTTTAGCGTGATGGCAAGGCAGTGCGGCCTAATAGAGCGTAGCCTACACAGGGTAATGCAGTTAACACGTAGTAACCTAGCTTAATGTGACTTAGTTAAACCTAAAATAGTTTAGCATAATGTAGTTTAGTGTAAAGTAGTTTCGTATAGCGCAGTTTACTAAACGCTTAAAGGGATATTCCGCCATTTTTGGAAATAAGCTCATTTTCCACCTTCCCTCGAGCAAAACAATCGATCTTTACCCTTTTCCCGTTCATCCAGCCGTTCTGTGAGTCAAAGGTACCATGGGCGCAGTGATATGACGCAGCGCCTCAATAGTCCCTGTAGGCTTCTTCCGGCAATACAACCAACGTGATTACCTGCTATTACCGGTGGTATACCGGGACTATACTTTGAGGCGCGTCATATCACTGCGCCCATGGTACCTTTGCAACTTTCCTTGATTATTACGCCAGAATGAGAGTATAGTTCCGGGTAAAATCAGCCTAGAAAATCGCCACGTTTCATTTTCCGTCGGTCTTATCGCACTTTCAAACTTGAGAAGAGAGAAGTTTTAAATGGGAAAAATTCCGGAAATCGTAGTCACTTCTAGGCGGGCGAGATGCCAATGGTCTAATCCGATTCAATGATCTATGCTAAGCTACAGCTAAAAGTTGTACCGCCAGACTCACAGAACGGCTGGATGAACGGGAAAAGGGTAAAGATCGATTGTTTTGCTCAAGGGAAGGTGGAAAATGAGATTATTTCCAAAAATGGCGGAATACCCCTTTAACACAGTTTAGGGTAAAGTAGTTTAGCTTAATGCAGTTTAAGAAGAAGAAGAATTACTGATTTGATCCCGTGAGGGAAATTTGGTCTTCTGCATTTAACCCAATCGTGAATTAGTGGAACACTCAGAACACAGTGATGGTGAAGCACACAGTGAGGTGAAGCACACACTTAAACCCGATGCAGTGAGCTGCCTGCAACAGCGGCGCTCGGGGAGCAGTGAGGAGTTAGGTGCCTTGCTCAAGGGCACTTCAGCCATGCGCACTGGTCTGGGTTCGAACCGGCCACCCTCCGGTTACAAATCCAAATCCAAAGCCCTAACCAGTAGGCCGGCTGCCCCAGCCTTAGTGTAACAGTTTAACATAACAGTTTAGTGTAACACAGTTTACTGTAATTGCTTAGCATAATGCAGTTTACCATAACTGCTTAGCATAACACAGTTTAGTGTAACACAGTTTAGCGTAACACAGTTTAGCGTAACACAGTTTAGTGTAACGCAGTTTAGTGTAACGTAGTTGCGCGTAACATGGCTAGCCCTAATATAGTCTAGCGCAGTCTGGCCTATCGTTGCAGGGTGTCGTGGACAAAATCAGCCGAAGATGGAACCATTCCATTAATGTTCACGCTCGGAAAAAGACAATTGTACTGACGAGCCGCATTGATGGCGTCGCTTTGTGTCTGATCGATCATGAAAGGTCACAACCTTTTCATCCAGACACATTAAAGTCTGCAAAAAAGAAAAGAGAATTGTCATGGTGAAGCACTAAAGCTTTCGGGAGTTGGTTGGTGAAGACCATGAATAAGGATTTAGCACTAGGCCTTTTCACGCAGAGGCACTTGGACCAGAGAAATTAGACCATTTGCTCCACAAATGGCTCTGTGTTGGGCTCACCACTGCATCCAAGTATATTGAAAGCTAAGTAAATGTATATGATAACATTAAGCCCAAATCAGGCAAGATTCAGACCCTGAGAGCAAAAAGTATAATCACTTATTATCACTTAGCTACCTACAGCCACTTTTCAGATTATGCAACTGTGACACAATGTGTGTGTGAAAGTAAGGTATACCTTTTATATATACATACTCTGAGTTTGTTTCTTTCCTCTGCGTTGCAATCACTAAAAACATTGCACTGCAGGTTTTCTCGGCTTAATGCAGGCAAAAAAATGTATGCCTCTGCCATTCTGCACGTCCCCAGGGCTGAGACTTAGCTCGTAGAACATTTCATTGTTACTGGGTTATTACGTTATGACAGTGTCTGGCCAACAGCAGCAGCCCTATCTATGCATGTGCTTCTGTGTGTGTGTGTGTGTGTGTGTGTGTGTGTGTGTGTGTGTGTGTGTGTAAGTGTGGATGTGTGTGTGTGTGTGGATGTGTGTGTGTGTAGGTATGTTAGCCACCAGGAACCCGGAATGCCCTCTGTCGAGGAACACGCTCGGTTCAACCAGATTCCTGATGTCTGACATTTCAGAATGACAGGCTCAGTGGTAGAAATTAGAACCGACACTGCTGGGGAAGAAAAAAAACAGAAGAAACGCCGCCGCAGCTGAAGACACGGTGAGAGCAAAACATTCAAGGTTGAGAAAGGAAAAGTTGTGCGGTGATGTTTTGTTCGCTCCGACCCAGGAAGCCACTAAGCCAGCGCCCGTCGACAGCGCGACGCACCCCTGAGTCGTGCTCATTTGTGCAGTCATTTAGATCATAGCCAGAGAGACGGAACATCCTGGGGAGGACTTTCACATCTCGCTTGGTTTCACTTGGGAAAGTAAAGAACAGCTGGGTGACTCTTACCTCTGCCTCGTCTCATCCTCGGCGCTACCTAAATAAAAACATGGCATGCTGTGAAAGGAACCTGAGGTGAATCATAAGATTCATGGCAAGGGTATACATGGTGGTCAGGGTGTATGACTCACAGGGTTCTGCCTTGCCGCATATCCACTACCTGCAGAGTCAAAAATAATGTTTATTCAATAATCATTCAATATTTATAAAATTGTCTGCAAAATGTCTAAATAGTAAACATACTACTGTTGAGCAATAACACTTAAATAAATCACCAATTGTGATTTATTTTTCTATATCATTATCTTTTTACGGATGCAAAAATAACAGTAATTCCGGAAAATTGCATATAGCGAGATAAGGCATGACATTTGGAACGTATCGTCTCCTTCCGTCCATTAGGTGACCAAATACCATCTTCCTGCAGTCCATTTAACTGACAGAAGAGGCTATAAAAGAGGAGAGAATTACCTCGCCGGCCTCACACCAGCCAGAGCTTCCTCGAAGATGAATAACTGTGTCTATGCCTCCCAACAGTAGAGTCACACACACACACATTCATCTGATGTTTGATGTTGTTTGTGGCCATGAAGTTGCCAGAGTGCTGTGTATGATACTAAGTTGTACAATGTAGGCCCATGTTGTCGCTGTGGGATAACAAGTAAACAACAAACACTACACAGGACTTTGTGTGGAGCTGGGAAAATACAGAAACGATGCCACTGTAAGGAAGTAGGGCTTATTATGCCGACAAAATTCCACCTGCCCCTCACACCAAAACTCAGACACCCAAAGTTTGTCGGAGAAAGCTTTCCTTGGAGCGATCTGGGGGGGGGGGCATTACTTATTCCAAGGGAAGGTTTTTAGTGGTTTTTAGTTTTTGGTGAGAGTGGCTGCTTCCATAACTTCATACAAAAGTAATTTTACAGATCAATGCTATGAGAAAGTTTAGATATAGATTCACAAGTGCACGCTATCCTCTCTCATCTCATCCGAGGGCAAAGAACTTCCTTCCTGCTAATGTTAGGAACTGTCCTAGTTTCATAGAAAACATTCTAAAGTACCCCTCCCCCCCTTTCGTTATCCTCAGTGGTCAAGAAGAGCACAGCAAATGTCATATCCAGACTCAAAATGTGCACAGCAGTCAACCATTCTAGGTTTGGTTATTCTAGGTTCACACTCACTATTCAGTATCATTCTTAAAGCATTTAATCTTCCCCATTGCACTCCCACACAACTATTAAATCTGACACATTATAACTAACATGCCTTGAAGTGGGGTCCAATAGTTTACACCACGTCAGGTAGGACACCTTCCCAGACTATTATGGGGTCCCACGACGTGATTAGCCTGAAGAAACTTAGAATATTGAGTTTCTCATTAGTCTACTATGCCTTCTCCTAATGTCATCATCACCAGGAATGCTTTCATTTAAACTGCCACTGTTAGTTTGGAGCTCGATGTTGTATAACCAATCAGATTACACGCCTTGTCAGAAAATAAATACAATCAAATAAATATTCATGACACATAGAAATTGTTTCTTGCAGTCATGTACAGTATTTTATACTTTTTTTCCTCATTCCATGTTTGCCGTTGTGTTTGTGAAAACGCGGTTATTAACGCGATTTCAGGAGACAATTTTAGAAGGGAGAAGAGGCAATTACTCATTAAATTAACCAGTAAGACATCCAACCGCCCTATTACAAAAGGCAATCTTGCATTAGTTAACAAACTGTCTAGACAGCTGTCCACTGTACGCACCCAGTAGGCAATCCAATCAGCCATGGCCTAGTCTGTACCTCACACTGAAATAACCAAACTCGGAGAGGAAGAAGATGAATGTGTTGTTTAATGTTGGACAGGACTAAGATGGCTATAGCTATCTCAGTCTGGCAGACAAACCTCACACTCACCTGTTAAACCAAGCCCTGGGCGTGTCTTGATGGACGCACTGTATTGAATAATAACCAAGTCCTCTGGACATGCAACTTTTCATTTAAATGTTCATTTAACTGTTTACTCCTATATTACTGGTTGGGGCTTCGGACTTGTAACCGGAGGGTTGCCGGTTCGAACCCCGACCAGTACGAACGGCTGAAGTGCCTGTGAGCAAGGCACCTAACCCCTCACTGCTCCCCGAGCGCCGCTGTTGGCAGCTAACTGCCTCGGGATTAGTGTGCCTCATCTCACTGTGTGCCTCACCATCACTGTGTGCTGAGTGTATTTCCACTAATTCACGATTGGGTTAAATGCAGAGACCAAATTTCCCTCACAGGATCAAAAGAGTAATTCTTCTTCTTCTTCTTCTACTCACTGTTTACTCCCACCACAAAAGACACTCAGTTGTGTGTCTTCTTCACAATTTAGCTCAACTGGCACCAAAACGTGTACAATGAAGGTCAGAGTACGACCTGTTGAAAGGTTACCCCTCTACAATACCAACCATGTTTTCCCAAGGCGTTGGATTTGAGACTAAAAGCTCAGTGACAGGACTGTGTCCTTCAGCAGATCAACAGCTGTGGAGGAGGTGTATCCCTGTCCCGTGGGCCTTGTACCCACTGTGTGAACCACTGCTGACAGCTAGAGCAGCGGACAGATGTTAAATACACCCATTTTCTAAGCTACTGCACTCACCTCTGGTCTCCCCATCAGATTTAAGTGTGTCTAGCATGGCCAGTCAACAGGACCGTGGACCAAAGGGTTTAATGGAGTGCAGCTCGGTGGCTCGACCTGGCAGGCAATATGCCTTACAGCAACCCATGTTTGATTCCCACCTGTAGTCCCATGCTACATGTTGCTGTTCACTTTCTTCTTCAACCCGCTGGCTTTTCTGTGGAGGCACAAAAAAGCCCATACAAATAAAATACTAAAATAAGTTAAATGCAGATTATTCACAAGATTGAGAGAAAAAAGTAAAGCGATCCAATATGGCAGCAACACTGGTGGTCTCATTAATGAACGTAATTAGCACCCTCGTCTTATAAATACGTTTAATGGGCTATGACGACAGAACTGCTCCTTTTTGTAATGACGGCAGCTTCAAACAGCCTTATTTGCCTGAAAGCAACACTTCTCCATACCCTTTAATGGTGCCACAAATAATAGGTTCATCAAAATATGATTCACCGTATCACACTTTTAAAGGTTTCTAAATGTGCTGCCTCACTACACCAGAAGGACACACCATTTCAAACTAAACTAAAGACGGGTTGTCCAAAAAAAATTGTAAACCCAAAAAGTGGACAACCCCCCCCCCCCCCCCCCCCCCGCCCCCACGCCTGCATGACTTTGAGATGCCTTCACGCAGTGAGCCGTTCCATCACAGCTGCCCAAACGCATAACCGCGAGGTCAATCTTCTCTCCATTTTAGACAGGAGTGACACGAACTCATTCGACGCAGGCCTGATAGGCAATAAGTCCATCCGTCCGGTACCTCCGAGGTACCCTTCACTGCAGCCTGGCCGCCTCCCTTCTTGGCTGCACTTTTTTTTTTCTTCCTTTAGCGCATCCCACTGTCCACTGCCCCGCTGGGCTTTACTCTACCGGCTGCTGGCCGTGCCCCACTTCGGCTGACACGGCTGGGAGGATGTGGGCTACCAGTCGTGTGCCAAAGCCCAGTTCGACTGGCCGAAATTAAAAAGTGGCTATTTTCGTTTGAGCGGAGTCCCCTCATTTCGCTTGCTAGTGTGTCATCGTGACTTCCAACCTCTTACCATTTGCATTTGCGTTGTACCGCATGATGACAACATTTACCCATGGGGCAGTTGACCTCTGGTGACCTTTGCCCGGGTCTCACAGTGAGAATGTCAAACAGACGACGACGGCATGTATACAATATATGTAAGTAATGTAATGACTCCTACTGTGAGTCATCATCCAACCCCATCCGTCCCAAGCTGAGACTGCTGAGACCGACCGACACCCCGAGAGACACCGTAAATCAGACCCCATGACAAGCGGCAAGTGATCTAGAAGCTTTTATTAAAGTAACAGTGTCTATCACCTGCGATACGCACCATGTGCATGAGCCGTGACTACGCATGTACAGCTTGACCTACAGTGTGCTACTGGATACCCGGCTTGTGCTGAAGGCGTTGCCCCCCCCCCCCCCCCCCCTCCGCCCGACTGAATGCCCAGCAGCAGCAGCAGTAGTAGAGACACCGTCACAAGGGCTAAGTGGTGAGCTGCATGGGGCCGAGGGGGGTGGTGGGGGCACTCACTGTGAACGACTGGCGTGGGGGGAATGCTTGTGGCCGCCGTTAGCTGTAATCTCAAGTAGGGGCTTTTATGACGTCCCCTCGCAGTTCATATTGGCCACTGATTGGGTAAGGGCTTTCAGAAAATAAATCTATATTGCGCCAGGGGCTATCACCAGTACATTCCCTGGGTCAGAAACAAGAAAGTGTGAGGGGTGGAGCTACGTGGACATTCTTCCAAAGGGACATTGTTCACGAGTGGTAAGATGGAGGTTTCAGGAGACAATTTTAATACCGTTACTGTATTTCTACAGTGGCCGGTATACTACATGGGTTTGATTTGAAATCTTTTCAGACATTTTGCTTAAGGTCATTGGTGTCCAGACTGGACGTTTTAGCTTGTCTTCAGACCGGCTACGGGAAAACTTTAGTCTTCCGATGCTGGCCAGGTTTGTGTTTGCTGTTGGCCAAGGAGGGATACAATGGGAATGCGATCCTGTCGGTTTTATCATCAGTCAGTCAACTTGTATCTGAGACTAATGGTCAGCCATATCACATCTGTAGTGGGTTTGCCAGTCAAGTTGTTCCCAGTAGAGACCCATTTCATGTAACTTCTACAGATCCCCGCCCCCAGCAGCGTGATTGGTCGAAATACATTTTAAGCAAAAGAGAGCAAACCACCCCATTCGCCCAGATTCACACTCATCTGCCCCCAGACTTTAGATATGAATCTGAAGTCTGATTTGCCCCCCTCCCCCCCAACACTGCAGCGTATTATCTAATTGGGTCAGGCGATAACTGCAGATTCCACGTAATGGGTCTTGAAACTTCAAGTATTCGTCAAACAGGCAAACATAAATAGACAAATCAAACACATTTAGCTTGAAAAAAGCTTTGTGTAGCTTGTAGCTGGTTGTTTCTCAGAAAAAAGGCAGCAAATTTGAAATCAAATTTGCTAAGTTATGATAATGTTGTTAATGTTTCAGTGTGTGTATATATATATATTTAAATATATATCATATAATTACATTACATTCAAGATGGCTCACATTAAAGTACTTTTTTGCAGCCCATCTACTGGTATGCTTCTATTTCAAATAAAGCACTTAATTATACTGTATTTTATTTAAAAAAAAAAACTCTTTCTTTACTTTTGTCACTTTAAACTCTTGTTATGATTTATAAAGATAAATACCGGTATTTAACTCATATTCAACCAGATAATTCAGAAAAATAAGTTTCATCAAAATACATTATATAGTTATCATACTAAAAATAATAATATGATACACTGGCTACAAAATAAACCCAGCAATCAACAACTCGTCAGATCATCTGCAGTCATGAATTCATTAAAATCAAGAAACTGATAAGTTTTTCAACGATACAGGAGACTAAAACATTTTCAATGGATATATAATTGCTTAGTATTCATCTCTGGTACACCGGTTGTCCTAACTGTTAGTATAATCAACAAAACAGGCAGAGGAGGAGACCACAAAAAGTTCAAGTTTCTCAGCAGTTTGACGGCTTTTTCCGAGAGGCCGGTGGCAAACCGCACTCATTGGCTGGCCCCCGTTTAGCCAATCCCAAGCCTTGGTCGCCAAAAACGTGTGCGTGATGAAGCTGATTCCACACACACCGACACTGTTAAAGCGGGGGAGGGCGTGTGCCGCGGCACGGTATCATCCATCCCGTTCCCTGCGCTGCGAGTCTCACGACTTCATGGTGCAGATGGGGACCACGATGACCAGGATCACGGTGCACGTGGCGGCGGCGATCAGCGCTCCGATCTTGCACGCCTTGGCCCTGCGGAACTCCGCCTCCTTCCTCTTGAGCAGCGAATCATAGCCCGGCGTGTAGATGTCCTCCATCCAGTACTCCAGGTTGTTGGGGTTCAGGGACTCCTGGGTCTGGGGGAGGACGAGAAGGGGCTTTAGGCAGGAAGCAGTTCTACCTCACGGTGAGTGTTCACTGAAAAGCTCTAAGAAAGGTCGAAAATACATTGAAAAAGTTCCCCCAAAATGTCCCCCATCCTTCAATTTGTTAGAAAATAAAACCATAGTATAATATAATGAAATATAAATAGGTGATATGTGATAAGGCTAGATGGTAACTGATTTCCAACATTTTGCATTTTTAGACTCATCTGCAAAAAAACAAAATTCCACTTCCAAGTAATCAAGCTGTCACGTTGTAACTTTGCTGGATGGTGCAATTACTGCAACTACCACCACTTAAACCCATTGGCAAAAAGTGAACACCATCTTAAAATTACCATATAGCATTGCTTTCTCCCGTACATCGTAAAAACTAAGAGGTGACACATTGACAGCGCTTTAAAGACAATGACTACAGATACAAGTTGTAATGGAGCAGTTAGGGTAAGACAGTGTAATACAGACAAATGTTGAGAAGCAGGTTGGGGTTGGACAGTGAATACAGCCACACCATGTTGGGTTTAGATATTGAGGGAGAGTGTGAGGAGGGATTGACAGCAAGTGGACTTAAGAGTGAAAACACCAGTCAAAAAACGATTACAGGCATTGTGCGAAATATCGTGTGGCAATTGTGTGTTCCAGTGTTAGGCTGACTAACACAGACTCAATACCAGCGGTCGCTGGTCTGAGCTGGCCAGCTGGAGGTGTGAGGGAGTGATCACACATGTTAAGAAAGCAGGTTCAAAATCCTGCCAGTCTCGGCCAAACACTTTGTGAATGCTCTACTCTGCTCCGTCTAGGCAGCGGTTGATGATGGACGTGTCCGAGAGAGGCTCAAGCTTCTCAAGAGATTTACACGTTAGGTTTTCTAAACTACATTTGGATTGCAGACCATTTGCATCTTCCCATGGAAGAAGGCCTCACCAGAAACAACAGGGTATTCATTGGCAACATAAGGGGACACCCTGGCACCATTTTTTCTGTAGCCTATTCATATGTGTGAAATAAACGTTCAGCAATTTGAATAATGACGAAAAGACATTTTAAATTTTTTTGTGACAATTGCAAGTCACAAACATTTTTAAAGATTTTTCCAGGAACCCCACAACATTTAACTTTTGGGGGGTCTCACATGTCAATCAAGGGCTATCAGACACCTTGAGATCCCAGGTATTTCACACCCTGATTACAGGGCAACAACTCTTAATCGACAACCTTGAGTTCAGATTACAACAGGCATGGGGGATGAATGTGCTGAATGATAGACTCACAGACGATTGCAGACCTGGATTACGCTCAGTGTGTGATTCCTCTCTAATGCATGTTGGCTGTTGAGAGTTGTTCTTCATTAAACAGAGCTCAACCTTCCAGACGAAGGTATGAAACACAACGCCGGTCTGCAGTGTACCGGTACACTGCAGACCATTTCTTTCATTAGGTGAAGTGTGGGAGAAATTGAGCCCGTGGTCTGGTGGTGATGGGGAATACAGGCATCAGATGATTTTGCAGAAGTCCATTGATCACGACCAGAAACCCGGTGCTGTGCAGCAGGGAGATTGATTCTGTTGTGCTCTGCCCGGGCAGCTGCGCCAATCCCAGAATGGTTCTGCTCACAGATGGCCGTCCGCATCACAACGCGCTGGTATTTTAACAGACTGCTACGTTTCGGGAGAGAGGCTATGGAATACATCAAGAAGAACAGAGAGAGAGAGAGAGAGGCAGGGGGGAGGCGGCATACAAAGATGCTTGATGGAAATATAATGGAGCGAGGGATTGTAATTTATTTGACGTATCAATAGTGACAATAAGACTGAAGCAACACGTGTTGTCTATCCTTCCTTAAAGTATTTATGTCCAAAGTGAATCACACTGAATCAAACAAGTCAAATCATACAAGTTGTTCAGCAGGCTGGGGATCAAACCCAGTACCTTTCTCGCGAGAGACCTCTTTGACACTCGATTTCCCATTCAGGATATGAGAGACAAGAACATATCAAGGAGGCAATACAACAGATCCCACATCTCGAGAGTCTGTGGTCCTTGTCACCTACAGACAGACATGTGCTTGTGATGGTACTTGTTAGGGCATGCTGCCAGTCACCCTGTAGTATCTCTCTGTGCACTGAATGACCACAGAACGTAGACTCCCTGTGAAGTCCAACAGAGGCTAAATGATTTCAGGATTGCATCGCTTGAAGGCCAAATTACACTTCTTTGTCCCGCATGGATCCAAAAAGATCCCCATTGCTCCTCAGAAACCACACATACTTCTTGCCCCTTCCTGCGGAGGTTTGCATCAGGTTGTTACAGAAAAGGAAGGAAAGGAAAGGGCGTGGTTGCAGTGTTTTGTCAACCATCAATGTCTAGGCCATCTTGGATAGTTGTGCTCACAAGAGAATGCTTCTCAGCAAACATATTGAGTAGTCCCAGCTTTTACAGTTGATATTGCACGTTCATTCAGCCGCCATTACATCGTTATGACAGCCCATGATGGATTGCCTGAATTAGTGCTTATTCATCCCAGCACTATAGCCCCCCTCCACTCCAGTGTGTAGGCACTCATCCCGCAAAAAGAGAAAATGGCTGCCAAGGACAACTCACCGTCAAAGAGGTCTCAGAATGAATACATCTAACAAGTCACAAATCAATGATTTTGAAGCTTGTTTTAGTTTGTGGGTTACTTTAGTTGTCAATGGATTCAAACTGACTGAAATCTCCAAAGGTTGAAGCAGAGCCGTGTTGGAGATACTTTCATACATTTTGAGGTCAAACCATTATTACAATTCTTTTTTATCAGTTGTGTCACACACACACACACACACTGTATATATAATCCACATTTGAGTATGAGATAATTCAGCTAGTAAGCCACTCCCAAAAATGAGCGCCTAAAGAAATTGAAAAGAGGAAGTTGAAAAGTAAATGACAAAATGCAGTTCCTGAACTCAAACATCGCATGGTGCTACATTGCGCAGAGGACAGAGCTGAGTGCAAACCAACTTGTTTCGTCTGACCCTTTAGGCCAGTGTTTTGATAAGCCACAGTGTGAAATACATTTTCACTCTAACGGGAGTTGACCATAATATTAGATGAACAGCAGGAAACAAGTACGGCAATTAGCCTGCAAAAATCAAGTCGGCAATCTCTCTCAGGTGCGCCGGGAGGCCCAGCTGCACAGCTAACACCACCACCGTCGCCCTGTCAGATCAAGCCTCTACGCCCAGCCGACCCCAGCAGCACTGTGGTCATCACCAAGGGCAGCTCGCCTCTCAGGTGGGGGGATCAGAGCGTGCACGCCACAGCTGGCTGCTGTGTCCACGGACATATTCAGCCTCTCCCTTTGCACGCCAAGCGTCCCCCTCCTGCTTCCAAGTCCTGTGCCAATCGGCCCGAGAAATAAAAGCGAGGTAACGTGCTTGAATGACTTGGCGTTCGGTTACCCTCATACCCATAGTGAGCAAATGCTGAGGGGGGAGGGGGGGGGCATGTATTCGCATATGGGAGACTGCATACGGACCAAACAGATCCACGGACGACGCCAGATCCGCAACACGTCACACCCATATGAGGAAGAGGAGTTCATATGTGAGGGTGCAGTTCATAGATGTTACTTCAGCATGCAACACCATAGTTCCCTCCACACTCGACAAGCTCGGTGACCTAGGAAGCAACCCCAGCCTGCGCAGCTGTAACCTGGACACCTGGACACCAGGTGGCGAGGAAGGGCTCCGACACCTCTGACCTTCAACACTGGAGCCCACCCAGGGTTGCGTCCTAAGCCCCCCGCCTCTGCTCTCTGTAGACCCACGACTGCAGGGGCACGCACGGCAAGAGAGACGTCAGAAACCTGACACAGGGGTACCGTGATAACAAGCTTTCTCCCAACGTTGCTAAGAGCAAGGAGCTGGTCGTGGACTAAAAGGAGGAGAGTAGAGAGCCGCACTTCATCTACTACAGAGAGGGGTAACGACTGCAAGGACCTCACCTGGGACGTGCAAAAGGCACAGCAACCTTTCACCTCAGGCGGCTGAAAAGGGTTGGAATGGGGCCCAACGGGCCGTCTGCAGAGGCCATACACCGAGCATTACTTTTTACATTTCCATTTAGGGCATTGAACAGACGCTTGTGTCCAAAGCGACTTACAATAAGTTCATTTGTCAGAAGAAGGTTAAACACGTCATTGCTGTGAATAAAGTAAGTAAGTCACCAGAACAAGTCTCAAGCATTCCAAGTGCTAGGTTAACCGTTGCTAGTATACAACATCGCTGGCCTAGGATGCTAAGCGTCCTGACCGGATGTATCACTGCGCCTTACAAGACCTGCTCTGCCCCCCAACCACAAAGCACTGTAGAGGGCGGTGCGGACAGCCCAGCACATCAGTGGGTGTGGATCTATACGACGACCGAGGTGCCAGTAAAGCCTGCAGGATTATCAAAGACCTCAGCCACCCCAATCACTGTCTCAACTGCTGACATCTGGCAAAGGCTATCACAGCCTCAAAGCCCAGACCTGCAGGCTCCGGTAGAGCATTTCACATCAGACAACCGGGCTCATAAACAACGGACAGCAACGGCCTGTTGCCTGTCTGCATGTGGCACAAACACACACACACACACACACACACACACACACACACACACACACACGCATTCAGATGTAGCTGTACATTCAGAAACACACATACATATGCAAACAATGCACAAATGCACTTACTACACACTACACATTATTGCCATTACTTTATTTGTATTTTATTCTTTGTATTTGTATTTGTATTGTGAGGTATTGTTTCTGCAAGGAGCCGAAACCCAAGAATTGTCCTCTTTGTTACCTGCATATAAGTATAGGAGCATAGGAATGTTATTGGTAGTAATGGTGTTCTGGTCATTAATCTTTTATTCTGGTCATAAATCATGAAATTATTGTGTCATTATGGGGACACTTTGTTGTGTTGAAAAAGGCCACAGCAGTTCTCATGCGTGCCGTGGCAAAACAAAGTTGTCATTAGCCAAGGTGAGGGTACATTTACACTGGTTTAGGACTACTCTCGTACGGCCAACAAAACATCCCATGATGCATCCTGATGTACGAGCCCTATGAAGGAATCTCCCGCTCTCTCTCTCGCTCTCTCGCTCTCCCTTGATCTCTCTCGCTCTCTCTCTCTTTCTCAACCTCATTGCTCTCTATCTCTATCTCTCTCTATCTCTATCATTTGGATCATCCTATTAGTGTGTTCGAGGGAAGTCTTTAACTCTATTTGTTTGTTATGTGCACACAGTCCAATGATGACAACAGGGAGGAAGAATCCATTGGTAAAAACAAAGGAACCTACTTGAACGTTTAGTGAAAGAAATCAATGAATGACTTACAAAAGTCACATCTACACAACACAACATTTCCAATCAAGCTGCTGTAAAAGACTAGGAAGGTACTATATATATATATAATACCATTCTGTCAAGCTCACTGCTCTGTCAATACTTCATGTTTATAACAAAAAACATGGCCTTCTGGGGCTCTGCCACAGTCACAGGACTGTTAGCAAGAGCAATTGATCTGTGGTTGTCTCCAGTGACTTAAGGCCAACCAGTGGGTATCAATAACCTGGCTTTCATCCTTCTATCAGAGCCTGGCAGATCATTCCCAATGGTACTTTAGCCCCTTGTAAAAATCTAAGGCAGACGCACAAAATACCACGTGGAAGTGGAGGGGCTGAGAGAAAAGGAGCCTGCCAGGACAATGTACCAAACCCCTCTCCCAATCCTCTTTCCAAATGTGTTCCACACAAAGCCTCCATTACACCCAACCTGCTAGCCAAATGAGAATATCCTTACATCCCTCACAGCAACAGCGCCCACAAAGAACCAAGCCCCAGAGTTAGCAGGCAGAACACATTAGAAGCGAGGGCGCTATTACTGCAACCACTATCATGGCGGTGATGGCGGGTTTTTTACAAACCGCCATCACCACCACCACCACCACCCCAATCAATCACTTTCACCACTAACTCCACCAAACCACCTCCACCACCATCCCTCCCTTTCACAACCCCACCACCACCACCACCACCCCCCCTGCGCTCCAGTACCTGCAGATCCAGCGCGGTGAGGTGCTTGCCCTTCTCTCCTGAGTTGCGTTTGAACTCCTCCAGGGTCCAGGAGGGGTGGCCCCTCTTGCCGTCGGCCGGCCCCACCAGCTGCAGGTCGGCGTACAGCGGGCTCCCCTTGACGTGGGCCTTGACCCCGGGGGAGAAGGGGTGCGGCGCAAACACCTGCTCCACCAGGTAGGGGTCCTTGGGGGGCTTGGGCTGGCGGTGGGCCTGGGGGTGCTCGTAGTGGCGGTCCCGCTCCGCCTGCGGGGGGGGAGTGAGGGAGGGAGGGAGGGAGGGAGGGCGAGGGGGAGGGAGGGAGGGAGGGAGAGGAGAGCAAAGGGGGGAGAAGATTGGTCATAATCGGAGGGTGGAGACTGGTAAGACACAGAGCGCCGTTCGGATGCTCGATCAAAGCCCGGTGGCGCAGGCCGTCGGTCGGGGGGAGGGGGGCCGGGCGGGAGGGGATGCGAGGACGCGGCCAGACGGTACCGCGCTATCGATCGGGCCGAAACACACCGCTGGCCAGCGAAGTGTTCCGTCAATATTCAGCATGAGAGAACGCCCGCCCCTGCAGTGTTACACTGCTGCAGGCGAGCGGGAGCCCTGGCACGGTTAACACTACACTACACGTCGACGGCCATTAAGATGCGCGATTCGTGATTTGTGTTTTTCGTAATAACCTGCTCGCATAAGACCACTCACCCAAAGAAACCACAAAGTAAAAAAAATGCAAAACAGGTGCTCTGATCACACCACAGCGCCGCAGCAAGACAGCCGAAGTGTACAGCAAAGAGGCAAAGAAGCTGCCCACCGCGGGACGCATTTAAACACACATTTGTCTTTCCCCTCCCTTCCCTTCCCTTCCGGAGCCCGGGCCGAGTGTATGAAGAATAGCAGGCGGCCTCCGTGGCCCCGTGTATCGACCCCACCTCGTTGGCGGAAAGCCGCCATCAATGGCGGCCACGGTGACTTACAGGTCTCTCTGGGGTCAGCGAAGGTGACATCAATCCATCCCTTGCTCCGTATCTAATTACCTGTCACTTCTGTGCCTGTGTGTTTATGTGTGAATGCTCCAGTGTCCGTGTGTGCGTGTGTGTGTATGTGTGTGTGTGTGTATGTGTGTGTGTGCGTGTTTATTGGCGTCTTGAATCAGAGAAAGCCAAGGGGATATTTTCAGAGGACAATTGTCGTGTGCTGCTAATTGGATTGTTGTGACTAGGAGGACCGTGGGGGAGCTTAGAGTTTGCAGGCTTGGCGAAGCGGATCCGGACTGCACGCCAGCGCCCTGATTCTGGAGCGCTCTCTCCGCTGTGTAAATCTGAGTATTAGCCTCCAATCAACAACCATTTTGCCCATCAGGCTTTGCTGCATGTGCACTCGACGGTGGCGATCGATTCATGTTCAATTTGGCAGATTAAAAGAAGATCTACGAGGTCACTGCCAACGCACAGAGACAGAGGCACTTATACAGGCTCCGCCGTGCACACATGCTAACGTACACACTCAACACACGTTCACCAGCACACAGAAATACGATATAACACACACACACACGTGAAAATGCTCACCACGCACATGCACGCAGACACACAAGCAGATACACACTTAGTCATCCGCACATAGCCACACTGACACACACAGTCACAATCACACAGTCACAATCGCACAGCCACACACACACACACACACTTAGTCATCCGCACATAGCCACACTGACACACACAGTCCCATCACACAGTCACAATCGCACAGCCACACACACACACACACACAAAGTCATATCAAATAGCCGTGAAGACGCCACAGCTGGTCGGCTTGATAATAGCAGTGTTTTGCAGGTGGTGTCATGCGCAGAACCGCAGCTGTGTCCTTCGCGTCCTGCCAGGCAAAATGTCTATTTTTATGGGATCCGATTAGTCTCCATGAAAAATGCCCAAATGCAAATCCACAAATGAATTTGTATCATTGACCAAAACATTGTGCACACATATACACACACAAAATACTACTACTTTTCGGGTGTTCATTTGTATCTGTGTCCGGACTCCCGTGCATGGGAGTTCCATTACATGACTACTGAGGCTGTTCCATCAGATGAATATCAGGCTGCGCTGTCTTCAACCAGTCAGGTGTGTTTTGACTTTACCCAATTAAACAAATGCATTCAACAAGACTCAAGAGCACCACACGCACACACACACACACACACACTCAAGTCTTGAGAGAGCCGGTGCATCGTGGCATCTCCATATTCAATGCAGCAGCCGACACAAATGGGTACTGGAATGACACTTCTAAGCCACTGGAGGTGTGATTAACACCTCCAGTCTCAGGAATGTCTTCTTGTTCCTTCTTTTTTTTCCCTCCCTTGGGTTGGACTCTCTGATCAGTATCAGTCTCAGGTGTCTCTCCCTCACTGCTCACACCGGGACGAGTGAAGCACTGAAGGACACAAATGGAGGGAGGCATTGGGAGGGAAGAGAAGGGGAGACGAGGAGGGGAGGGGGGAGAGGAGGAAGATGAGACGGGCGTGTTGGGTGAAAACGTTTGAGCGAGAGAGCGGGTAGGGAGGGAGAGGGAGAGAGAAAGAGGGAGGATACAGAGAGGGGAAAGAGAGAGGGTAAGCGAGAGAGAAATGGAGAGACAGCCATAGAGAGATGGAGACACAGAAAGGGGGAGGAAGAGGAGAGAACAGAGGAGAAAACGATTTACAGCTGGTGAGAAAGGGGAGAGAAAGAGGAGGAGATGGGGTGGTGGAGCAGGAGAGGAGGAAGAGAAAGAGAGGCGAAGGGGACTGCACAGTGCTGCCATTATGGATCGGACTGTCATCAATGTCTGAGCTCCAGATTGGACG
>JAXIVH010000005.1:13530935-13538435 GCA_036785325.1 Urophycis tenuis | reverse complement strand
CCCTCACCCGCATGCTCTCGCTGTTGCCGCCCTCCGGGCAGCACCACTCCACCAGGCCGCCGGCGTCCCCCTTCTTCACGTTGTGGCCCGTGGTGTGGCACTGAAAGACGTGCGGCGCCAGCCCCGGGTCGGCGTGCGCGCGGGTGTGGGCGCCGTCCGGAGATTTAGAGATGGAGGCGGTTGCGGCGGCGGTGGCGGCAGCGATGCTGCAGCCGCCGGCCGCGCCCTGGCCTTGCATCTCGCCGTGTCTCCCGTTGCCTTCCGGCTCCAGGATCTTTT
Source organism: Urophycis tenuis (assembly GCA_036785325.1). Lineage (NCBI taxonomy): Eukaryota > Metazoa > Chordata > Actinopteri > Gadiformes > Phycidae > Urophycis > Urophycis tenuis. The sequence continues at coordinate 13,538,156 of JAXIVH010000005.1, read as the reverse complement.
CGTCCAGCCGGTTGAGCTTGGAGAGCACCTGGGAGATCTCGCCCCGCACCCCGGAGAGGGACTCCAGCTTCCTCTCGATCTCCCCGATGCGCGTCACCAGCTTGCACACGCTGGACTTGAGCTCGTCGTCGGCGCACTCCATGGACTGGAAGAGGCGGTCCAGCTTGGATTTGGCCAGCCGCACCGTGTTGCGCTCCGGGGAGCTGTCGCCGTCCGACTTGAGCGTTACCTGAGAGAGGGAGCCGTTGCTGTTGTAGCACGGTGACTGGATGACTCCCAGCGAGTCGCACACGCTCATTTCGTCGAGGAAACGGAATATGTCACTGATGTCGTCGCTGAGCGTCTGAGGCTCGTCTTCGGAGGGCTTGAAGGGGTGTCTTTCCCGCTCGCAGTACTTGGACGCGTACTCCTTCGCTTTCTTCTGCGCCGCCTGCTCCGTTTGGGTTCCCACGCTGGAGCTGTCCTGGAAAGACGAACTGTGGACGATCTTCTCCCGAAACCTTTTCCCGGCTTCCCTCTTGTCCGTGATCGCCGATCCGCACGCCATCGGCGACGCCTCCTTCGCCTTCGCCCCGTTGGCTTTCTTGGGGAAGGCCAGCGGCGAGGCGGTCGCTTTCTGTTTGGGGCTCTGGAAGCGCGGCTCGCCGGCGTCGCAGATCACGCTGATGTTGTGCCGGTGGTTCTCCTTGAGGGGCTTGCAGTTCAGGACGGACCTCTCAAAGTCCGGCGGGCCCTCCTCCGCGTTGAGGCTCATGCTCTTCACGGGCCACGCCGCCACCTTCCCGGGCCTGCCGAGCGGCCGGCGGGCGCTCACGCACTCGGACACCGTGGTCGGCCCGAAGTAGGTGGATGCCTGCAGGTCGTCCAGGCTCTCGTGCTTGGCCCGGCGCCTCTCCTGGATGGGGGAGTTGAGCATGGGCTCAAAGTAAGGGTTGCTGTAAGGCAGTTCAAAGCTGTGGTTGAAGAAGGTGGCAGGCTTGTGGAGCTCCCTCCTGTGGTGGTAGCCGTCGGACGCCTTGCCGCCTTGCTTGCCGTCCGCGGGGAGGACCTAGAATGGACCATCCCGGAAAAGAAAACACCTCTGTTAAGGATAGACCGTCAGTAGACATTTCTCCAATGGCACCAACAATGAAGGTTGAAATCTGCTCCAGACATATTTAACCCAACACACTGAGACACCTGTTCCTTGCTTATCTCAGTTACTTATCCTTTACAAATCCTATCTGCTGCAATGCAGGATTAGACATTTAATTTACTTTAACCTTTAAATAAGGGTAAGGCTAATTATTGATTTAATTCATTCGTTCAACCATTCAATTAGCTATTCATAATTCAGAATCTCACATTCAAAAAATAGCACCCACTTAGTTTACAATTATCCCAAATAAATAAAAGGTTGCTAAATTGAATTCATAAATCTTTCTCCATTCTGCTTCACTGTAAAAGATTCCAATTTCATTTTCATTATTCAGAGCTGGCTGCTGGGTCTGATGTTCCATCCTCACAGCATCAATCTTAACAACTGTTTTTAAATTGCATTCGGCAGGGCTGAATTTCCACTTGACCTCTTCCGCTGACAATTCACAGCAGACCGTAGGACACTAAACTCATCACAGACTCAATATTCCACCTATTTAACCGCTACATCAACCACCTCTACAGCCCTGACATTCAGCATAACTGCACCACCTCACCTGCCATATCCATGCATCCCATTCCTCCCTCTCTCTCTCTCTCTCTCTCTCTCTCTCTCTCTCTCTCTCTCTCTGGACTGAACATGATTCCCTTCAATGAATCCCCAGCACAACAGTTGCCTAAAAACAAACATCTCCGTGTTGACAGACAAGACAGACCTGCGGGGAGAAGGCCACAAAGTTGTGAAAGTCCTCCTTGAAGATGTTCCTCTTCTGGACGCAGGAGTGGACGGAGAAGGGCTCCGGGTGGCCCATGTGCTGCAGGGAGTCCTGGTCCGTGGTGGACTCGCTGTCTATGTCCATGGGGAAATAGGTGGTCTGCATGTCGCAGGGCGGAGACGGCGGCCTGCTGCTGCCACTGGAGTACTGGGGCAGGTGCTGCAGCTTGTCCATGGACGCCGCTCTGCATTTCAGGTCCTTGTTGACGCCCAGGAGGAAGTTGGGGTTGGAGCTGGGAATAAACTGCTGGCAACTGTTGCGCTCCGGTTTGGCGCACGGCGAGGCGTTCTGGGGCGCGGGGTGCTGGTGGTGCAGGTGGTGGTTGTGGTGGTGGTGGTGGTGGTGGTGAGGGTGGTGTAGCGGGTGGTGCCCGTCCGCAGGGGGGTGATCGGAGCGCTCGTAGTCCCCTTGGTCACAGTCCTGGAAGTTATAGGCATCGGTGTCTGACCTGCTCAATTCCAACGACTGGTTCTTGTGAAACTTGCCCCTGTGCGCCACGGGGAGCTTGTCTTTGGCTAAACCTCCGTTCATCTGGATCAAGTTGAACATGGTCACGATGTCCGCCGCCACCATCAGCTTCTTGGACTGCTGGTCCTCCACCGCGCAGCGCATCTTGTCCTTGAAGAGGGTGGCTGGGAAGGCAGGATCCAGACATGCCGTGTAGAATAGCAGGCTACGGAGCTTGGCTAGGTGGGCCAGGTCAAAGCGTGCACAGAGGGACTTGCACAGGTCCTGGTAGGACATGGTGGCGTGTTTGTGGTCCAGCTCGTCCAGAATCCGGACCAGGAAAATAGAGTACTCTGGGAGTGGATCCATTATTGCTGGGTGGCTTGACCAGGGGGATAGATCGTCCTATTGTTTGGATGCAGCTTTCTGCTGTAAATAACCGCAAACGTTAATATAATACAATATTTGTCTTTATGTCATAGTAGCTTGTTAATTCGAAAATAAACAAAATAAATTGATGTTTTTTTTTGTCTTTTAACAAAACAAAAAACTACACTAAAAGTCGACTCTAATTGAAATGTCTAATCGTTTCTAATCCGTGGAGAGGAAGTGCATTATTCTTTTTTTAAGCATAAAAAAGGAAACAATGCGTACCGCCAGTGCTATGCATGAAGATTGTAGACTCGATTGATAGACTCTCGGACAGGCATATAGGCACACCGGAATATCTCTTTTTTTGCATACCATCACACTCACTCGGTCATCGGCAAAGATACAAAAATCGCGTCCTAAATCCTTATCCAGAGCTGTGCGCCACCGTCGGTCGTTTCAAAAGGATCCCATGGCACACAATGGATCAAGTCAGCTGCATTCAATATCATCCAAACATCGTCCGCCATCCATCCGACGAGGGAAAAGATTGCATGTCAAAGTTCACACCTTCATCCTTCAAATGACAAAATAGACCAAATCCGAATAAATCTCCCACGTGGATACGCACGGAAAACGCCAGTGCCAATAAACTATCTCTCCCTGCAGATGTTTGCATGGAAACAGCGAAACCTCTGCCCTCTCTTTTTCTATTCCATCGCTCGTGGTGGCTTCACTCCGGGAGTCAGTGCGGCTGTGAGACGGAGCTGTCCGCGGATTGAATGCATTTGGTGCTGAAAAAGGAGCGCGGTGGCTTTGTTTCCTCCTCGAATGACGTAACTCCGCCTTACCTTATAGCCGCTGCTGCAAAACACGCTTTACGCGGCACATGGTATATTTCTCATTCCGTGTGGCGTGAGCGATTGGCCAGCCTACACACCCATATCGTTCAGAGGATTTTGGTCAACGTGTGGGGAAATGTCAAACTGAAATAAGTTGGTGATGTTGACAGGCAACATCAAGTAGGTCTGGATCATTATAGGGAAAAGCATAGGAATATAGAGATGATTGGTTATCACCAATAAGCAAGCATGGGGAAATGCTTAAGACTAATTCATTTAATAATGAAAAGCAATAGGCCTATATACTATACATTGTTATACAATATAGAGATATCGATATATCACCAGATATTTGGGTACATGGATACCCATGTATCGCTTTCTGGTTATTTTACATTTATAGAATTTAATCTGGTGTGACCCCTTCCATTCACTTGCACGAATGTACGAATGTACCCCCCCCCCCCCCCCCCCCCCCCCCCCACCACCACCACCTACACACACACACACACACACACACCACACACACGCACGCACACACACACACACACACACCACACACACGCACACGCACGCACGCACACACACACACACACACACACACACACACACACACACACACACACACACACACACACACACACACAAGCCACATAAGTTGTAAAATCCAACACTTTGGCTTTTGAATGTGATCCCTGCGGAGTTCAAGTCTGAGTACGTTGCGCTAAATCTGGAGAGGAGCCGGCGTTCATTTCCCGGCTGACTAGACAGACGTTAATTGGACGTCGGCTAAAGTCTGCTGAAGGAGAGCCGGAGATCTGTCCTTGTGTCTGTTCGGGGAAATTATCATATCCAAGCTCCGATCTGACGGAGGAAAGCACGCAGGTGAGCAGAATCTAGCAGAGTCTCAGTAGCAAGGTCAAATTGTGCTTGCATCGCGTAACGTTATAATTGTGCAATCTTACAGACCATCAACCAACAAACGCTATCATGTCAATCTAAGATCTAACTGATTTGAAATTGCTTTCCTCAACGTTTTATATTCACAGAGGGGAATAGTTCAGCCTGAGAAAGCGAAACTTTTTACCTGAAGTTGGTTGTTTTTGTCAGAAAAAAAAGAAGAAGGGGAAACAAATATAATCTTATACCAAAGTACTAAATCAGGGAAAGTCACATTGTCCACCACTAGGTTGGTGAATATGGATTTTCAAGGACATTTTCACCTGCTCATCTGCAGTGCAGATTCAGGGCATTCTGACCTACACCGCAACCCCTAATGACCAGTGAGCCCTCATTTAAACCCATTAGCCCACTAAACATGGACTAATGACTATTGAGCTACACTCGTTGTTCATGGCGTTCAGCACACAGCATCAGCACTCCGGTGGACTGGGAGTCAATGGCGGCCATGTTGGACGTGAAGGAATGTAGCTGCTGGTGACAAGCAGGAGAGCGTAGCGTGGGCCAGAAGGTTCTGGGTTTGATCCCTGCCATCTATCCGAAGGCACCCTTGAGCAAGACACCTAGACCCTATATGCTCCTCAGTGACGTGCGTCTTTAAAAGTTAAGTTGCACGGGTAAAATGGCTTATCGAAGTACACTTACATTTCCTTTGGGATCAATAAAGTATCTCTCCATCTATCTGTACGAAACAGGAGCCTGATCAATCAGTCGCTCAATTCAATGTCAAAAAGACGTTCACAGGCTTTGTCCAATGTCAACCGAGCACCTTTTGAACTCCCATTTAAAAAAAAAAGGGTGTTCTGTTTAAAGACTTGACTGTAAACAGTTCTGTTTGGGCTGCAGCCGGAAGTCCTGGCTGTGTTTGTTCTCCTGGGAGAGTAATTGAGCAGGGGGGGCTTCCTGAATGAAGCGCTTAAGAATAATAACAACAAGCCCTAATGTGGGCCCCAGCGTCTCTGCGGTCAGCCAGGAGCTTGCTATTCATAGAGAGGGTTTTAATGAACAAGTACGCTGTGGTTGTGGATGTATTAACAGAGGGCGGAAAGTAATTAAGAGAGAGAGAGCAAGGGAGGATGAGAGCGAGAGAGCAAGAGAGGGTGAGAGAGGGCAAGAGGAGGTGAGAGAGAGCACGCGAGGGTGACAGAGGGCAAGAAAGGGCGAGAGAGAGCAAGAGAGGATGAGAGCGAGCAAGAGAAGGTGAGATAGATAGAGAGAGAGAGAGAGAGAGAGCAAGAGAGGTCAATGAGGGCAAGAGAGGGAGAGAGAGAGAAAGAGAGGGGGGAGTGAGGGTGAGAGAGCAAGATAGGGCAAGAGAGAGAAAGATGAAGAGAGAGTGTCAGGGGATGTATGTCTGTATGTGTGTGTGTGTGTATGTGTGGGGGCGGTGGGGGTGGGGGAGGGCTATGGCACCTGAAGTCTTGAATTACAGTATTTGTATGCAGGCACACCTCCATTATGCATGTTATATACTTGCCTGGATGACCCAACCCACCCCCAGTGGCTATTGAATGAACCAAAGGCCAAACATGGCCACGCCCTCTGCGAAACCTGGACACCTGAACAACCTGGAAGCATCATTGAGCGTAGAAACAGAAAATATGGGACCCTAAAATATATCAGAAGTCACGTTCAGCCTTCACTGCACCAACGCCATCACACTCTTCGGTGGAAATGTTGGAAAATAACATCAGAAAATAAACATACAAACAGAACTCCACCGGGGGGAACAACAAATCAATAAGACGCTCAGACTGCGTCTGGGCCTGAGCAAGGTAATATGCATTGAAAACACACCGCGTTGTGTGGTTTGGGCGCATTAAACCGCCCTGCGTTTGGGTCTAAAATGAGACTACAGCATCACCTGCGCTGGCACGGCTCTCCGTTGCTATTATGCGGCAGCGCGAAGCGGCGCGGCCTGAAAGCCCCTGCGATAGGATCAGACGAGGACGCAGACGCCGCTCCAGAAGCGTCGCAATCATTCCTTTCTCCTCTCCACTCCCGCGCGCGCCTCGCCAAGCTCATTCAGCCCCGCACGCTAATGCCGCGCTGCTTCCACCAGCGAGCTAGCGTCATTAGCGCCTTCCTCCACGAATGTGTGCGTGTGTGTGTGTGTGTGTGTGTGTGTGTGTGTTGGGGTGGTGGTGGTGGTGGCGGTGGCGGTGGTGGTGGTGGTGGTGGTCCAATTGGAGAGGGGGAGGTGTCAACAAGTTGATATACTGCGTCTGCTGCTAGCGTAGCCGCGGTGCTGTTGTGTTAGCAGAATAGGTGGCGGCCGGAGGGCCGTTGGCATTTTGTGAGTGAGATGTGGTCTTAATGGCGTAAACGTGGTGTCAGCGCGGGAGCAGGGCAGGGGGCTGGGCAAGGGGCTGGTTGTACGAGTGGTGGTGGTGGTGGTGGTGGGGGTGTTTAATGTCAAGTGAGCCTTTTTTTTTCCCATACACATTAAATTAATGTTCTCTCCATGCAAATATTCCACTTAGCCTTCGCCGTGGTGCTCTGGGTGCCGTGGCCACGCCATGCTCATCTAAATCTCACTGCCTGTTCCCCGTAGAAGTCTCTCTCTCGCTCTCTCTCTCTCTCTCTCTCTCTTTCTGTCTCCCTGTCTCTCTTTGTGTCTGTCTTTCTGATCTCACGTCTTTCACACTCTCTGTCTCTGTCTCTCTCTCTCTCTCTCTCTCTCTCTCTCT
>JAXIVH010000005.1:13527963-13530735 GCA_036785325.1 Urophycis tenuis | reverse complement strand
CATCCAATCTCAACACCCTTGGTGTGTGTGTGTGTGTGTGTGTGTGTGTGTGTGTGTGTGTGTGTGTGTGTGTGTGTGTGTTGTGCGTGTGTGTGTGTGTGTGTGTGTGTGTGTTTGTCCATGTATCTGTGTCCAAGTGAGCGGTGTGTGTGTGTGTGTGTGTGTGTGTGTGTGTGTGTGTGTGTGTGATTGTGTGTGTGTGTGTGTGTGTGTGTGTGTGTGTGTGTGTGTGTGTGTGTGTGTGTGTGTGTGGTGTGTGTGTGTGTGCGTGTGTGTGTGTGTGTCTGTGTGTGAGAGAGAGAGAGAGAGAGAGAGAGAGTGTGTGTGTGTGTGAGTGTACCTAGCCTTCTCCTTGACAGTGATTGACTCAGGAGTAGGGAAGGCGTCTGTAGCCCCAGACCAGCACTGTGCCACTGACTCTAAAATGTTACCTGTCACCACATGCTGTCACCAGAGGCCTCCACAAGTCACTCACAAGTCCCTCTCTGTATAGTCGGAGAGGAGGCCCCTGAGGAGGGCAGGAAATAGCCGGGAGGAAAGAGGGGCGGGTGGAGGATAAGCACAGATCAAAATGACTGACAAAGGACGGATGGGGATGAGCTGGAGAGGGGAGTGAGGGAGGTGGTCATGGAATAAGGAGACTGTTATGTTGTGAATCCAGACGCGCTGACACCGCTAACAGACAGCAGTGGAATGGAGTCCACAACCCTGTCTTAGAGTGGGATGCTGTGAGGTTTTGCTCTCTCCAAGGTTTTGATTTCTCCAAGGTCCCTGGGAAACCGTTTCAAATCACAATTAAATGGTGTGGAGGTGAAAGTGCAGAGGTGGCGAGGCAGATGTGGTGGTGGCGGTGGTGATGGTAATGATGAGGTGGGGATGGTGATGAAGATGATGATGATGATGATGATGATGATGATGATGGTAGTTATGGTGTTGCTGAAGATAATGATGATGATGATGATGATGATGATGATGATGATGATGATGGTGGCGATGATGATGATGATGATGATGAAGATGATGATGATAATGATGATGAAGGTAGTTATGGTGGTGGTGGTGCTGATGATGATGATGGTGGTTATGGTGTTGCTGATGATTATGATGATGGTGATGATGATGGTGGCGATGATGATGATGATAATTATGATGATTGTATTTATGGTGGTGGTGCTGATGATGATGATGATGATGATGATGATGAATGATGATGATGGTAGTTATGGTGGTGATGATGATGATGATGATGATGATGATGATGATGATGATGATGATGATGATGATGATGATGGTAGTAATGGTGGTGGTGGCGGGGTAGAAATGGTGGTGACCATGATGATGGTGATGGGGGTCAAAGCTGTTAACACCCTCAAGATGGCCGCCAGCGGTGGCCACATACAGGACTGCTACATCTCTGGCCAACAGCACATCATTTATCACTGATGAAGCCCAGATACTGTGTGATTACAACCGTGGAACGGGCTCGTGGCCTTATTGCATTCTCTGACAATTTTCTGACCGAGGTCACATGTAGTTTATTAGGCAGCAATGTATCACCTAAAACTAGTTCTGCTCAGTGCTGTTCTACTCTGTGCCTGCACAGATGAAATACAGCAGACGGAAGGAACATGAGCTGCTCTCACTCACTCTCTCTATCTCTTCTCTCTCTCTCTCGCTCTCTCTCTTTATCTCTCTCTCTCCATCTCTCTCTCGTTCTCTCTCTTTCTCTCTCTCTCTCTCTCTCTCTCTCTCTCTCTCTCTCTCTCTCTCTCTCTCTCTCTCTCTCTCTCTCTATCTCTTACGCACACACACACACTCTCTCTTTATCTCTCGGATGTGGTGAGAAGATATTTGAAATGATGATGGGGCCTGGGTCAATAAATAATAAATCTTATTATCTGTGAGTCTGCCGTGCTTGTTTTTGGCTCTCTGTGAGGAGATATCTGTTAAAAACAATACAGAGCGTCGGACATGCACCCTGGATGCATGAGGCTCTCAGACATCCACCGAGAACGTCAGAATCACAAGGTTGTTTTTATGCATTGTCATTCTTCTGATTGCAAAGGGGGCGACTTTTGGGCTTTTGGAAACTACTTTTTGTTCAAAGTGATCCACTGGGGGGATTATGACAGGGCTGGTGCACGGCCCCCCCGTCAGAGTCAAAGGGATGAAAATAACAACAGTGTTGTGAAGGTCATGGCAGGGGTACAGAAGATACTCTTCACATTGCAGCAGAAGGTTTGCTAATGCCCGTGTCTTCAGAAAAAAAACAGCAAAAGTGCTGATGCCCTCAACACACGCAAAGGAACCAGAATTTCGGCTGATTTCAGCTGTTCTCCCTTCATGCCGGTCGGCTCTTCCCTGGGGAACAATTAAGACAGATAAACACAGACGCGCCCGGTCTCCGGAAGCAAATCATCTCCTGTTAATGGAAGAAGTGACGGAGCCATGCTCAAAAGGTGAGTGGTGGTCTCCTCGGGAGTGGGGGGGGGGGGTTCCTCATAAATCTGCAGATCTTGATTCATACTGATTAAAAACAGGCGGTGCTCTGTGTGAGTGTCCTTTGTGATTTCTCTTGCTGGGCGCGGTGGGATATGATGTGGGATGTGAACCTGCCCACGCACAATGTTCAACACAGTGCTATGGCGCCGTGCTGGGGGCGGCAGTAGCTCAGTGGGTGGACAGAGTGGGTTGTCCCCTAACCGGAAGGTTGGTGGTTCGACCCCCTTGAAGAAGAAGAAGAATTACTCTTTTGATCCCGTGAGGGAAATT
>JAXIVH010000005.1:13510463-13522963 GCA_036785325.1 Urophycis tenuis | reverse complement strand
GAGTGGTGGGGGTGGTGGGAATACGGGGAGGGGGGGGGGGGGGGGGGGAGAGAGAAGAAATAGACAGGTGGGGGGGGAAGAAAGAGTGCAAGAAAGAGAGAGATAAAAGGTGTAAGCGATGACTGACCAGTGGTCTTGGAGCCCAGGCCAGCATCGATCGTTCATCCTGGTGCTGTCACTGCATGGACGGCGCTCACACCTCACAGGGACGCTACAGGATTAACATCCACTCACAACATAGATGCTGTAGGATTAATATTTACCCACAACATAAGACCCACAGCAGACACTATAGGATTAACATTAACCCACAACATAAGACCCACAGCAGACGCTATGGATTAACATTCACTCACAACATAAGACCCACAGCAGACACTATAGGATTAATATTCACTCACAACATAAGACCCACAGCAGACACCATAGGATTAATATTCACTCACAGGAAGACCCACAGCAGACACTATAGGATTAACATTCACTCACAACATAAGACCCACAGCAGACACTATAGGATTAATATTCACTCACAACATAAGACCCACAGCAGACACTATAGGATTAATATTCACTCACAACATAAGACCCACAGCAGACGCTGTAGGATTAACATTCACTCACAACATAAGACCCACAGCAGACACTATAGGATTAATATTCACTCACAACATAAGACCCACAGCAGACGCTGTAGGATTAACATTCACTCACAACATAAGACCAGCAGAAGACACTGAAGGATTAATATTCACTCACAACATAAGACCCACAGCAGACACTATAGGATTAACATTCACTCACAACATAAGACCCACAACAGACACTATAGGATTAACACTCAAGCAGCCAGAGTAGTAAATGGTACAGCCACTGGTATAGTGCTGCTGAATAGGTAGTGTATAGGATTTCATTGTCACACGCTGGCTGAACACTTTGAGCATACAGTACACAGCGATCTGAATCTCAACTTACTTTTCTAATAATTTTTCTACTTTTATTGTATCATTTATGCCGATTCTAGTGTTTTGTAGCACTTAGATCGAGAACTATGACATACAGTATGTCATACATAGACAATGATTACTCTCCTAACCACCCTCTCTGTTCCTTCTCAAGGTTTATTCCTTGATAATTAAGAGTTTTCTCTTGCTCTTCGGAGGTCTGGGGTTAGGGGCCGTCGTAAATAAAAACCCTTTGAAACTGGAACCATGACCATGAACTCTACAAGATCCTCAAAGTAACACATCCACACGTTTGCACTGTAGCTCGTAATAAATACACAGCACTTCCATTTAAAACCACTTTTTTTTATTATGTAAAAAAAAGAAAAAAAAAATCAATTTACATTATATAATTCATTGCAATCAATCGGATTGGCTTACTCAGAATGGTCCTTTGAATACGGGCAAAACTCGATGAAGGGGACAGAGGTTGATCAACAGTATGAGCGTTGGACTAACTCACATATCTACAACAGCACAAACAGAGTTAGCTCCCTCTATATAAGCATATATACAGGGATTACATATACATATACACATTGTGTTTACTTATTAACAGGTTCAGAACGCCCTCGACTCCATCCAAATCAGCACCATTAAAAATACATGTAGTGGCAGTTTATGTACCAAACATATGTGCAACTAAAACAGTACAGTACAGGAATAGTTAGCATATTTGCACTATATCAGAATAAAGCAGTTTGCCAAAACAATTCCTAGATTTAAAATAAAACTAGGTTATTAAATAGTTCTAAAACATGTAAAAAAAAAAAAAAAAAAAAGTAATACGACAACATTGACAATAGAAACATCGACAACACACACAAATGGATTCCACAGTTAGTGAAATAGGTCGCAAAGATAGCACCATTTAACCTCAGGACGATTCACCTGAGGCCGCTGTTCTCCACACACACACACACACACACACACAAAACCATCCACACACACACACACACGCATGAGACTCACACTCTTAGTTAGCGGGTCATGCTGTTCGTCTAAGGGTACAGGATGGGAGTGAGAGGTTGAAAGGTGAAAAGGTGACAGGCCAGAGGAAGTGACTTACAGTTATCCCCACATCACGTGAGGACGGCACGGAGAACGGAGAGGCCGACTGAAGCACAACAATAGCACCTTTATCAAACACGCAGCCCGTCATGACAGAGCCGTTCCCTGCAACGGAGAGGCGTGTTTGTGTAACAAGTTGTTTGTTGGATGTTCTGCCCCAGTGTGTACATGTGTGTGCATAGGTAGGTGTGTATGTGTGTGTGTGTGTGTGGGAGGAAGGTTCCCTGTGGGAAACTCAAGTGATCTAATGTATGTATATGACAACAGTTAAACAACAGTGTGTGTGTGTGTGGCTCAGAGGTTGTTTCCCCGCGTTCTGGGGTGCGTTTGTTTTGCCAGCCTTGAGTCTCTGAGTGGGCTGAGAGACCCTTATAGGGTCCTTATACTAACTGTAGACACAGTGCCCCGCCCCTCCAGCCAGCCAGGGTGGTCTCAGAGTCCTCATTAAGCTAGTAGACTGAGAACCTCTCTCTCACAGACACACACAAACACACACACACACACGCACACACACACACACACACACACACGCACGCACACACCCACTCTCAGTCTGGGGTAGCGGTTTGTGTTTGAATGGCCTCGTGTGAATGAAAAATAAGGAAAGATTAAAGGCCTTCTTGAAATAATTGACAGTGGTAGCCTAGTGAGAAAGTGATGGGAAAAACAAAGGCCCAGAACTATATCAAGGAGAGGTTTCAGCACCCAAACGCTTACTTTCTTCCCCAACGCGGGGTTTCAAAAGCCTTGCGTTCGTGGCCTACAGATATCGCAAGTGCATACGTTTCTCTTCTGTTCAAATCTGTTCAACATTTACTACCGAATCGTAGTAAAATGCCGGGGTGTCCTTGCAAAGCATCTGGATCCATCCTCGGCACCGCCAGACTTAACCTGTTGTGCAAGGCGCGTCTGCTTCACATTAAACGTGGACCTTCTTGCGAGCGAGCTCTCAAAATGTTTTACGTAACAGTAAACACCTCTGCCAACATAACGTGATACATTTTCCCGTGTACCACGCACACATCCATGCTGCACACGCATGCAGTGTCTGGCACTCCTCCAGCAGGCTGAATACATGGACTGGCTGTTAAATGCGCTCGTGTCTGTCTGTCTGTGTGTGTCTGTGTGTGTGTGTGTGTGTGTGTCCTCGCAGCGCTGGTAAACGCAGTGACGACCCGCTGAGGTTAAGGTGACGACAACACAGCGCTGTGTGCGGGACAGAAAAGCCTCCTCGGCAGATCACCGGCGGCCGGCCTCTGGCGGCGCCGCCACGCTAACTCCGCCTCACAGGCCTGACAAGTGGAGTCAGGTCTCCGGCCGGCGTGACCGGGGGGGGGGTGGCGGTCCGCCTGCTCTCCACTCAGATCGTGACATGGCGGTCGGACGAGCACGGTGTCCCCGCTCATCTGTAAAACCTCGTTTCTCATACCTTGCGTCCACGTTCGATGACAGGAGGATAACAGTCGTAGTATCATTCTCATTCGCCGCCCCTTAATTTTGACCGTACGTTAGCACACTTCTCAGTTGATATATATCGTACATATCTAGAAATACATATATATATATTTGTATACATATCGGTGTCAGATATGTATGGAGCAATGATACAGTACAAAAAAGCGAACCAGAGGGAGAGCGGTGGGCCAGAGGGGAGCAGCTCTCTGGGCTCCGATGCGTTCGACACGTCTCTCAGCCCAGAGCATCCATCTCCAGCATGTGGTAGAGTTTGTGTTTCATCAATCTGTGCAATAAAGTCAACAGGATCGTTTTTTTTTTTTTTTTTTTTTTGTTAAATGCTCCCTCGACACTAAACCTGCCTTTCCTTTGGCGCAGAGCGAGAGAAACAGGGAACGATTTTCAAGTCTTGGTCGATATCTGGAAGCTTATGACACCACTGGAAAAAAAAACCAACAAAATAAACGAAACGCACTGAAAAATAGTTCAGTCGGCATAATCCTTGCAAATTCTGAGACCCAGAAGGGTGGAGGCGCGGCGTGTTTTCTGGCGGTGGTGAAGAAGGAGGAGTTTAGGGCGGGGTGTGGGTGGGTGGGTGGGAGGTGCGGTTCAGGAAACACATTTATAAAAAAAGAGAGAGAGAGGTGAGAGAGAGAGAGAGAGAGAGAGAGAGAGAGAGAGAGAGCTGTTCAGAGCGAAGGCGCCGGGTTGGCTTTGGCTATCGAGGTCTTGTGCAGAATCTTGTTGGCGTAAAAGTTCCTGCATGTGTCACAGCAGCGCTGGTACCACCGCATGTCCTGGCACAGGTTCTTCTCCCGCACCACGCGGCAGTACACCGTCCACTGGTCGCCCATGCACTTGTACGTCAGGGCAGCTGCCACGGAGGGGAGGGGGCCACGCACATATACACACACACACACACACACACACACACACACACACACACACACACACACACGCATACACACACGTGACGCACCAGCACACATACACATACATTCACGTGTGAACACATGAACACATGCACACACACACACACACACACACACACGCACACAAAACACAGAGACAATATTGATTCGTTATGAGGAATAAACTCGTTATTTGTTAGATGAGGGTGTGGGTTGGAGTGCACCGACCTGAGACGTTCTCATCACATGATGAAGCTACAGATACGCTGTATGGGTTTACATTTGCAAAGACCTTGCGGGTATTCCCAGTGACCCTGAGAATCACCAGGACTGTAAGCCTCTATAAGGGACCCTAAGAATCACCAGGACTTTAAGCCTCTATATAGAGACCCTAAGAATCACCAGGACTTTAAGCCTCTATATAGAGACCCTGAGAATCACCAGGACTTTAAGCCTCTATATAGGGACCCTAAGAATCACCAGGACTTTAAGCCTCTATATAGAGACCCTAAGAATCACCAGGACTTTAAGCCTCTATATAGGGACCCTAAGAATCACCAGGACTTTAAGCCTCTATATAGAGACCCTAAGAATCACCAGGACTTTAAGCCTCTGTATAGAGACCCTGAGAATCACCAGGACTTTAAGCCTCTATCAGGGGACTCTGGTTAAGAACAGAGGCTCTCAGCGCCAACGTCATTACTTCATTATCCTTATCCTCCATCTAAGGATAAGGCTGGACCTCATCAGCCCAGTCATACATCAGGGTGACCCAGGGCCACAAGCCGGTATTTAGGTTTGAACCTGAAACCCTGGTTCCAGATTCCAACATTTGGTAGTATGCTACATGTAGTGACTATCCTCCCCAGAACAGCACAAAAGTGCATGAAAACATTAGGATCGATTGACCATCAGCCTGATTATTATTTTGCTGGTTACCCTATAAAGTCACACGCAAGGTTACATTTTAGCATCCCCAAAACCCCTATTGCTTCTGCTCTGCTGGTAGTAGATAGCAGATCCTGGCAGCCCGGCCGGGCCCTTATCTCCCCTGGGCTGCTTCTCTTCAGCTCAATCCCAGCTCCGTCCTCCAGCACAACGTCCGTTACATTAGTACACGTCGTCTGCGGCGGCGGGGTAATAACACACCGCCGGCAGCGTGACACTGAGAAGGCTCAGTCTCATGACGCCCGCTTGATTCTGGCTATTCTGGCCGGCTCCCCGGGCTCCTTTAGGGGTTCCCTTATACAATCCCCCCCTGATTAGGGACTGATTCACACACAGCCCGGCCCTCTCAAGACACTAACAACCCCGCCAAGGCAATCCTTCACAACACACAGCGCTCTGACAGCGGTCTGCCGGCCAGCCTGCTCTGAGCAAGCTCTCTGCTGTGCAGTGGCACAGCCTGGAGAACCGTCATCCTCACCGAGATTCAGAATAAATACCACTGCCGCCCCTGTGCTGAAATTGTTTACTTTCGTGTGGCTATTGCATCCATTCATTTCCCCTTTTCTTTGTGGTTTGGGTCATTTGGGGCTCTGGAGTCTTATCTCTCGCTATAATCACCATGCAGGGCTAACACCCTGCATGGTCCTCACAAGGTTAACACGCACCAGGGACAAACAGTACCATTCATAACTATGCATATATATATATAATACACCTAGGACCCTGAATTGATGCATGCCGCACCTTGGGAAGTATTTTAGGCTGCCTTCATGCAAAGTTTAATGTTAATGTATTTTTTAAAGCACGTCCTCACCTAGCCTGGGGGAGGTGATGGTGTTCACGTTGATCTTCTCGTTGCAGGCGCCCTGGTGGCAGGGCCTGTAGTTGGGCAGCCGGAGCGGGGCCGGGCAGTCGTTTCCATGGCGACCCGTTACTTTGTGCATACACTGGACCACGCGCGACTGCAGGCCTTTGCCACAGGACGAGGAGCACTGCAGAGAGAGAGAGAGACGAGAGGGGCGGGGAGGCAACGGCGTTGCTGCTCACTGCTTTGGCGAAAACACACACACAATCATCTCGGTGTGTGTGTGTGGGTGACTTTGTGTTGTCTTTGTGCGCGTGAGCACTGCCAACTCTAAACCCTGCTCAATCCGAGCTCCAAACGCCACGTCACTCGTATGAGATCTACTCGCCGCGCCCCTGCGTCACACTGACTCCAGGACGGACCTGAGGACCTTGAACGGGGTTCAGTGAAGTCGACGCAACCTCTTCCAGCCGCGGCGTTTTTCAAGGGTGCTTGTTTCCCGGCAACGCGTCGCGGTGAGTGAGGAACAGCGAGCAGGAGGTGAAGGAGGAGATGTGTGTTGATTTTTCCTGTGCTCTCCTTTGTCTCCCTCAGCAAACACTGCATTCTGCTCATCGGAATCTCAATAGACGGCACTCGGGTCAAATGAGGACACTGGATGTGAAGAGAATAAATGTTTCCGAACATATCTCTCAGAGCGCGGGACAAAGACAAGGCGCACGGGGCTTTCGCTATCGATTTGTTTCGAACAACATGCGGTAGATGATGCATTGGTTGTGGAACCTGCCGGAAACAGGTGTTTACAGAGCAGTACAACACACCCTCGGTCCAGCGCAGAGAAGCAAAGGCTCCGGGTCAACACTCAAAACAAAACAATATGGGCTTTGGCTCAGCTCATGAATAATAAAACCGTTTTTTTTTTTTTGTGTGTGTGTGTGTGTCATTATCATGTATTTGTTTTCTAGGAATTGTGTTTCTCAAGCTGCTATTAATTGTAAATCTACAGATGCCTCGCGGCTGCGGGAGCCTTTCAAGCGCAGCGCCATTTCAAGTGATGGGAGATGTTGCTCGCGTGGTGCAGAAGCAATTACACGAAACAGAAGACCGAGAGGACAGAAACAGGAACGCAGCGAGGAACAACAAAGCGTTTAGCAGATAGAGCGAAGCACCGCACACACACACACACAGAGAGACAGGAAGACAGGCGGGACGGGCCCCCAACTCCCCAGCAGCGGCCTGTGAGCCATACTTTCTGCTCTTATTCAAGCTGCTAAGTGAAGCAGTCACCTGAGACTATGACCTTTGACTTGCCATCAGCCACAAGAAAATAGCAATGCTCTGCGGCTTAACACCATTGATAATTGGCCTGTTTCTCACACACACACACACACACACACACACACACACACACACACACACACACACACACACACACACACACACACAGACAAAGCCACACACACACACACACACACACCAAATGCTCTGGGCACAATTGTGACTCACTTCTCCTGTTGCTGTAATCTAGGCCAAGCTACAATGTGTGTGTGTGTGTGTGTGTGTGTGTGTGTGTGTGTGTGTGTGTGTGTTTGTGTGTGTGCACGTGTGTGTGCATGTACGTATGTGTGTGTGTGTGTGCGCACGTGCGAGTGTGCACGTATGAAGACATATAGACAGAAATAGGCTGCCGTGTGATAATAAGTCCTTTTGCCCCACAACTATAACATCAGTGAGTCAGACACACCGTATAATAATCCCCGTTACAAATGAGCCTGCGGTTCCAGGAGGACTCTGTGCTATCCTTGGCCTGATGGCTCCTCAAGATGAACGTGTTGGGAAAAGCTCTCGCAAGGTATCAGCCCAAACTGGAGAGCCAAGTGTCATCACGCTGTCAAACCCCCACACACACACACACAGACGCGGGGACGGAGACGTGACTTCAGAAAAGCGTGGAGGTACCAGCGGTGGTTCAGGCGGTCGTCACTCACTGACAGCAAAGTTCAAACGCATGAAACGAGACTTCTCCTCGTTTCCCCCCCCCCACAACCCCCCACTCCATCTGTGCCTTTTCTTTTTGTCGTTAAATAAAAACGCTTTTCGCCGCATATATCTTAGTCTCTGTGGGCCGGCGACAGCTGCCCACGGCCCAGTCTCTGGTTTTTATGAGTCTCTCTCTCTCTGTGTCTCTGTCTCTCACTCTCTCTGTCCCTCCCTCTCTCTCTCTCTCTCTCTCTCTGTCTCTCGCTTGGTTGTGAGCACAGTGTGTGTGAGTAGTGGTGGTAGAGGTGGTGTTGGTGGTGTTGGTGTTGGTGGTGGCAGAGGTGGTGTTAGTGGTGATGTTGATGGTCCACAGCAATGCTCAAGAAAGGTGCATTTGCCCCCCCCCCCCCCCCCCCCTCACCACCCCCTGCTCCCCTCAGAAACCCCCTCTTCTCATCTGGAGCAGCCATCAGCAGATCAAAGCGCAGCAGCCAGAAGCTGTGTGTGATGGGGGGGGGGGTTAGAGAGACAGCAAGACATAAAGACAGAGAGACAATGGCAGAGAGACAGAGCAGGTACAATGGAGTGATATTCCAGGGACAGACTGGAAAGCTGATAGCTGGCGGCGCTGGATCTTGTATTTAAAGTGCTATTGGGTGCTAACGCGGCCCAGCCGACGCAGTTCATTGGGTGCAGGTGACTCGCCAGGCTTTGATGTTGTGATGTGCGCTCGTCTCGAGGGTAGTGCTCAGAGGAGGAGTGAACGCAAAGGGTTAAACTGCCTCCCAGGAGCCAGATGTGCAGCTAGCCAGCTAGTTCACCAGCTTGTTCACATCTGGCCCGGTACGGCCCTCACATCCATCTCATCTAACTTTGTCACTCCGGGTAAACAGCCCTGATGAGTGGCGGTGTGGAGTCAGCGTAATGAACGAAGAACTGCTGAGTCGACGACACGAGGACGCGAAACAACAATGAAAAAACAAGTTCAAGGTTCAGACGGCACCCTCGCTGTCCGTCTGGAGAAATTACTTCTGAATATCCTGAATAAGAACACCATCCATCACTCAAGGCACACATTTAGGCATCTCATGCACATATTTGAAGTGTTGGTCAACTTTTTGCATTGGTAATATCCTCCAACCCCACTTTGTTTGTTTCGCCCAGGAGGACCGCAGCGTATTGCTATTCACTGGCGTGTCTCGGGATGCTAAGTTTGTTTACGGCACTCCGTCACGTTGCTCCTCCAGAGCAGCCCCCCCCCCCCCTCCCCCCCGGCCTTGTTAACGCCAGCCATTTTGAAAGCAATTCTGAGCAGGAGGGCGTCGTATGCAAATGACCCTAAAAAACCTTGCCGTGCCGCGGCCACGATGCTTACCGCGTCGCGGGCCCGGCGCTCCCATCATCAAACAGTACGGGCTGCGCTATCCGGGGGCAACACTGACCACAACGACCGCACCGCAGCCGCCCCCCCCCCCCCCCCCCGTCTCATTCTCTGACATTGTGGGAAACAATGGATGTGTAAAACAAATCTGAACCCTGTATGTGCCTGAGCATATGAAGCCAGGATCTCTCTTAAGCCCGCGCCCCCCCACCCCCGTGTGTAAACAGGCCCAGACAGTTGCGGGCGCCGTGTGCCTTCAGATGAGCGTCCGAGATGTAGATGGATGGAATCGACAGTGTGACGTCAGTGGAGGTGGAGGGCGAGCGGCGGTCTCCCACCTTGGACCAGTCCCCGGTCTTCCACTCGTAGCACTTGGAGTGGTCCTCGCAGGGCTCCTGCTGGGCGGGCTGGGAGTGGGGGTCACACAGCCCCTGGGGGTTGGTGCAGGACACGGACCGCCGGCGGACCCCCGCGCCGCAGTCTGACGAACACTGCGGTGGGGAGCACAACGAAGAAGAAGAAGAGTGTGTGTGAAGAGGGGCGGTATTCTGGACCCGCGGTGAGACGCATGTGTGTGTTTGTGTGTGTGTGTGTGTGTGTGTGTGTGTGTGTGTGTGTGTGTGTGTGTGCATGCTTTCTTTTTTTTTTCCCCGACAGCTCGGCTGTGATCAAAACGATGGATCTGATTGGTTGGGCATAATCACCTCGCGGGCGATGAATACAGAGTGCGGACTATCTTCCCTTGGAATTATTTATCAGCTCGCCTGTCCGGCAGCAATAATTGAACCTGCGCGTATATCTCCATCTGCCTGCTTGCGCACCGTGTACTTGTGTAACAGTCTTTGTGGCTTGTAGCTTGTGGATGTGTTTGTGGATGTGCTGGCGTCTCGTTTATTGTTATTCGGTGTACGCTAACACATCCTATCACATCCTCGGACGGAAGGGTGGAATGGACAAAGACGAGGAGCAGCGAGAGGAAGAGGCGAATGAGGAAGAGGAGGCGTGAAGGCTAGACAGGGGAGAATGGATGAGGAGAGGAAGGAGCGAAAGAGGGTAGAGAGGAAGAGGAGGCGTGAAGGCTAGACAGGAGAGGAGGAATGGGGGTGGGGGAGGGGGGAAGGGGGGAGGGAACGGGTGATTTATGGGAGAGAAGGAGCCTTTTGGTTATTATCTCCACCAGCACAAAAAAAGACGATTACAAAAGAAGTCATAAGAGGAGGCTAAAAAAAGCGTATGCGTCCACAACACATGCTGCTTGTTCCTCTGGGTGCACACAAGCACAGAAAGAGCCACACAGGCTGCATGGGTGAGCTCACTGATTTAATATCCCACCCGCCCAATATGCTAAGGTAATGATATCACATACTTTCAGAGGATCTAGGCTACTTCTTAGCATTCGTAAAGTAATTTATGCTCATCTCATGCTCAAATGACTTTACTGCCACACTTTACTGCTACACTGACCACACCGTCTAGACGCATAAGTTTAGGGTTTGCGTCGGCATCTGCACAAAGCATCACAGTTGGCAGCACAATTTGAATTATATCACATCTTCTGTTCCAATAGTTCAATATGGATGTAGTGTGGGAAGCAGTGGAGTCAGGTCACCTGTGCAGACCCCACAGGTAGACAGACAGACAGACAGACAGACAGATGGACAGACGGGCAGACAGAAGGACAGAAAGACAGACAGATGGACAGACAAACGGATAGAAAGACAGACAGACGGACAGAAAGACAGACAGAGGGACAGACAGACGAGCAGAAAGACAGACAGATGGATAGACAGACAGACGGACAGAAAGACAGATAGATGGACAGATGGACAGACAGGCAGACAGACAGACGGACAGAAAGACAGACAGACGGACAGACAGACAGAGAGACAGACAGACGGACAGAAAGACGGACAGATGGACAGACAGACAGACATTTAGACACACAGATAAACAGATGGGCAGACAGACAGACAGACAGATGGACAGACACACAGATAAACAGACGGATAGACAAAGGTCAAACTTCACATTTAAACAGAGGATGCAATCCTCAATCACCAAAGTCATTCAACACAACAGCCATCCCTCACTCTGTGCCCCTTCTCTGGTGCTACAACTGCTGACAGTGACGGCGGTGACTGCGTCCGTCCTCCACACACACACACCTTGGACCACTCGGAGGCCTCCCATATGGTGAGGCAGAGGCGTCCCTCGCAGCCCTGCAGCGCGGGGGGCTTGCCCCCCTGGCAGTACAGGTCCTTGGTGTGGATGAGGGAGCCGTTCTGCAGCTGGTACATGCAGGCCACCTCGCGCTGCTGGAAGCCCCGCTCACACGTCACCGAGCACGGCCCCCACTCCCCGGCCACCCACCTGGAACAAAGACAGAGGTGGGTTCACACAGAGGCAGACATGACCAGACTAAGAGAGAAACACATAGACGGCTGCTGCGGTACCTCTTGCTTTACCAGAGAGGGTGCTGTTGCTGCAGTTTGATTGGTTTTAATGTTCAGTGTTCCCTTTTCTGTTGACTGTGCATTTCTCCTGGGATTATTGTATTAGAGTGCCTTGCGATGCTTAGATGCTGTTGCAGTAGACTAGTGTCCTTTTTGTTAAATAGCACAGTAAGTAACAACCTCCAGGATAGAGGCAGTAATCAGGTGACACTTTCAGAAGTTCACAAGTACAGCCCCAATTTCATCCATTCGTCATGTCTTCAACTACAACAAGACAGCAATGTCCATGTCCTCAAGGCAGGCCATTTGACCGAATCATCACCGATGAAACACGTTCAAATGAAATGCATGTTTGCTTTCAGATAGAAGCAATTTAATACATGTAAGAAAAAGCTTCAGCTGCTCTTTGATGTCATAGTTTGCTTTCTGTCCACCTTCGCGTCACTTTAATCTAATCACTTTAATCCAGCCTAATGACCCCTCACCCACCCC
>JAXIVH010000005.1:13500463-13502963 GCA_036785325.1 Urophycis tenuis | reverse complement strand
AGCGGTGGTTGGTTGCGCAAGCGGCTTTGACATGTTTTTGACCAACAAAAAGACGTGAGAATGTGAATTTAGAGTCAAATTGTACTTTTTTGTTTTTTTGTTGCTTTTGTTTGAACATCAAACTGAATATGTAAATATGAAATGGGATTGTGACAGTGTTGGACTTTGGTGTCTGTCTCTCACGCTGGAAACCCAAACGTTAAAGTAAAGCTGCTAAGGTATGTTTGTTTTTCCTCTAGACATTTCACTCTAGATTATATTTAGGGAAACATAAGAGACCACTTATTTTCCCTAACAGTATAATATGCAATTAGCCGACGCTTGAAGTGCCAACGCTAATGTTGGCTCACATAGGGATCTCAAATTTAGATTTCTCAAACACTGTAAACGTTGTCCATGATTTTCCCTTAATATTTCCTGGAAAAGGTTTTTTTTTTAACCATTTGGACAGTTTTTGCAGTCAATTCCAAAAAGAAAACCTGTGCTCTTTTGTGGCAGGTTGGATGCTATGGTTACTAAGTAACAAAGCACTATATACTTTGTTCCTTGACATGACTTGCCACACGTCAATGTCTCTTGAGCTTGAGCACACTACTCAACACATCATTCCTGCTAACAAAGCAGGACCAAAAACCTACTTCACAGCTTCAAACAACACAGTGGAATAAAGGTGAGGAAGAGTGCTCCAGAGGGGTGGGGGCATACTTTGTGTGTGTGTGTGTGTGTGTGTGTGTGTGTGTGTGTGTGTGTGTGTGTGTGCGTGTGTGTGTGTGTGTGTGTGTGTGTGTGTGTGTGTGTGTGTGTGTGTGTGTGTGTGTGTGTGTGTGTGTGTGTGTGTGTGTGTGCAGATCAAAAACGGCAAACTTCTCTCCACTGCACTGCAAGTTCAAGGTGGACTCCTGTGTTGTTTCAAAATCACCATGGCAACGTGTGAAGGCCGACACATCTCATCTCAGCTCCGTGTGATTGGATTCTGATGTTCCCCTCCTCTCCTTTCCATGTCTGATGACATGACGTTCTGCACTAGAGATATACAGTATGCACGTGTGTGTGTGTGTGTGTGTGTGTGTGTGTGTGTGTGTCTGCAGGAGACTGATGTCTTTACCATCAGGTGGAGGGGGGACTTGGTGGGTCCCTTGGCAGACATCTTCTCCCAGAGCCCCCTCCTCACGTAGCGGACGGTGGTTCCTGCGAGCTGGAACTCTCCCGGCAGCTCGATCTTCCAGTCACTGTTGATGGAGCGCTTGCTGGTGTCCTGTAGGGCTACGGGGGGGGGGGGGTGCAGGCGAGAGGGAATGTGAGGAGCAGAGAGAGGAGGAGAGGGGAGGAGGGAAGGAGGGGGGGGGAGGGGAGAGGAGAAGGAAGGAAAGAGGAGGAGAGAGGAGAGGAGAGGAGGATCATGGATATTCATCAGACGTGCGGGGGCAGTACCTCCATTAGACCCGTTTTAGAGGAGCCCCCTTTTAGCCCCTGCGTGTTTAAACCAAATCCAGTGTTTGGACATCACACATGGCACTGCCCGGCGGTCCCAGAGAGGGATGCCACTGGAAGCTGTGCAAACAAAGCCGAGCGTGTTTCCCTGACGAGGCCCCGGAGGGAGGCGGAGGGAGGCGGCCGAACGCGGGGGACGAGAACAGAGGCCCCGGAGCACGGGGGGGTCCCCGCATCATCGCTCTCACTCTGCCGACTGTCAAACAACCCGCCAGGATTCTGCCCCAAAAGCCCCACTTATCCAATCAAACATGATGTTCCGAAACGCCGCGCGGGGTCGTAAGTTAGCACACACACACAGACACAGACACACACAGACATACACAGACACGCAGACACACACACAGACACAGACACATACAGACACACACAGACACACAGACACAGACACACACACAGACACACACAGACACACACAGACACACACACACACACACACACACACACACAGACACACACAGACACACACACACACACACACACAGACACACACACACGCGTCGATGCCAAAGAAGGGCTTTGAAGTCGGGCTGATGTGTGGTGATCATCAGGGCAACACAATAGTCATTAATTAATAGAGAGAGGGGGCGTGCGTGGAGCACATCCCCTGTTATTATTTGGGGGTGCTCACAGCCTCCGTGCCAGGAGAGAGGCGCTGCTGGCCAGCTTTGTAGCGGTGCCTCGGCAACGCTTAGGGATCGGGGGGCAAAAGCTCCTCCTCAGACAAAGGGTTTCTTCTTCTGTTCTGTCAAGGACAACAGCCAAATGGAAATCAAAAACCCGCGCAGGGTCGCTGATGTTTACTTTTTGCTGCTGCTCCCCAGAGCTCAGTATCACCACACTTGGTTTCTGAAAGGAGCCCTTGAAGTGGATTCTACATTTTCTTTAAGTCCTGCCAAGCAGCTACATTGCTGCACGGCCAGAATTAACACCTCTAACTTTTATCCTAAGAAAGCATGTGTGTGTGTGTGTGTGTGTGTGCGCACGGTTGTGTATGTTTGTGTGTGTG
>JAXIVH010000005.1:13494993-13500263 GCA_036785325.1 Urophycis tenuis | reverse complement strand
TTGCCCATCGTCTACTTTTCACAACACTGGGTCACGTTCCTGCAGAGCTGGCGGGGGGGGGCCTTAATTTGGTGAGCTGCTTTGCTCTGGTTAGAACACAAACACACGCCACACCAACATCATACTTACCGGGACCATTTCACCAGGGCGGCAAACTAACCAGCAGTACAGCAGAAACCCACCAGAACACCCCCGCCCCCCCACCCCACCAGCACCCAGCGACCACACAGCAGCACACAGCAGGGACACTAGAGACCAGGGTCAACGTGTCCCAAGGTCCCGCTACACACACAAAGCCTTCCACGCCAGACGGCACCGGCGCTTCTGGGTTTAGGCCTTCGCTGAAAAGTGGACTTGGATCGTCTCTGGTTTGGTAACCAGAGACGAGCCCCACCCCCCCCCCCCCCCCCCTTACAAGCGCTGTTCCACCCACAACCCAACACCTTCACCCTCAGCACCCCCCCCCCCTCCCCCCCTCACACCTCCACTCCATGGGTTCACCGGGGGGGGGCTGAGTGCCTGGTGGTGCAGATAGCGTTCCTAATGGGTTTCATTGGCGCTATCGTGCCGCGGTGTCCTGTTATATTCATGTTTCTCTAGCCGCGGCGGGGGGGGGAACCAGGCTGTGAGGCCCGGGGGTCCGCTCATGTTAATCCATCCCGGGCAGGGCTAGGGTGAGGCTACGACGGGGGAGGGGGGGACCAGGAGGAAGAGGAGTCTTAGGAGGAGGAACCCCTCCCTGTAGCGGGGTACGCGGGAGGGGAGGTGGGGCCCTGCTGATGTGTGTGTGTGTGTGTGGGGGGGGGGGTCCTGCCACACACACACACCAAAAAACTAAATCCCCTCCCCCCCCATAGCAGAGCCCCGGACACCAGATGGACTCTCTTGTCGATCTCACCCGACACTCACCCACTTGAACTTGGAAAGCCAAATTTGGTCACACACACACACACACACCCGCAAAACCAGGCGTGCACGCAGAGAGTGGATGAGCGAGAGCGCGAGAGAGCGAAAGAAAGTGAGAGGGGGAACACACACACACGCACACACACACCACCACACACATGAACAGTGCATGCATCTTACATGAGAAACACTTGGGGACAGCTCTGGGTTTAGGCATCACACAGGTAGAAACCCTCTTACACTGCCCAGCGGCGACTGTACCGGGACAGAACAGGGGGGGGGGAAGTGGGGGAGGCGGGGGAGGGGGTCACTTGGCCTGCAGTTCTCACATTGTACCCACCGCATCAACACACAAACACACACACACACACACACGTGCACGCTCAGTTGCACACACACAGACACACAAACACACACACGCACTCTATTCAACATGTAAACCGTGCCGCAATCGTTATTTAAACATTGGTGAGTCAATATGGCTCAAAACGAAAACACATGCGCACACACTACCATGTACACAATCACACAGACTCACTTGCAGATGCACAAGCACACACACACACACACACACACAAACCACACACACCAGCAGATCACAATTTTTCAGGATTCAAAGTGCGGCTGTTATGCACATAATGTCCCTCGCAACGGGGCCCCACACACACACACACACACACACACACACACACTCACCCATGCCCTTGGAGTGGTTGAAGTCCCCCCTCACTATTTTGCACGAGCGTCCGTCTCCGTTGCACACCCCACAGCGGTCCTCCATGGCAGAGGAGCCGATGATGCCGTCACAGCCAATCCTCTGAAACCACAGAAGAAGAAAACGCAGAGAAGCATGAGGACAACAACATCCAACAGAAAGTCCAACTCAAAATGTGTTTTCTTTAATGGGATATGATTCTGACCAATACACACTCTCTGTGTGGGTGTGTGTGTGTGTGAGCAGTGTTCCTCAATGGTTATTGGCCATTTATGCTGTTATGCTCTGAAAATGTTGTGGCTGTCTGTGCCTGTGTGTGTGTGTGTGTGTGTGTGTGTGTGTGTGTGTGTGTGTAGATATATACAGTATATGTGTGTGCGTGCGTGTGAGTCTGTGTGTGTAGATATATACAGTATATGTGTGTGTGTTTGTGTGTGTGTGTGTGTGTGTGTGTGTGTGTGTGTGTGTGTGTGTGTGTGTGTGTGTTTGAGTGTCATGGGACCTGTGCACTTAGTGCCCCCTCCAACAGAGGTGTAATTTAATGAGACAAGAATGTTTCCACCAGCAGAATGTCACAGCACACAGTCTGATGAGGCTGCTGAGGACACCAGACTTTGAGAAACATGCAAGCACACAGAAAAAATGGGTTGAGGACATCAATATGCTGCAATTTAACACACCACTCCTAGTGCACACCCCCACACACACGGACACACCTCAATCACACACACACACACACACACACACACACACACACACACACACACACACACACACACACAAACACACACACAAACGCACACATACACACTTACTCACACAAACAGCTCTCAAACACACACACACACACATAAACAAAATAAAACACACACTTAAACATTCCTCAAACACACACACATAAACAATCCTCGAGCACACACACACACACACACACATAAACACACACATATACACACACAAACACTCCTCAAACACACACACACACACACACACACACACACACACACACATACACACACACACACACACACACACACACACACATACACACACAAGCACACACACACACACACACACACAAACACTCCTCAAACACACACACATGTGTGTGTGTGTGTGTGTGTGTTTGAGTGTCATGGGACCTGTGCACTTAGTGCCCCCTCCAACAGAGGTGTAATTTAATGAGACAAGAATGTTTCCACAAGCAGAATGTCACAGCACACAGTCTGATGAGGCTGCTGAGGACACCAGACTTTGAGAAACATGCAAGCACACAGAAAAATGGGTGGAGGACATCAATATGCTGCAATCTAATACACCACTCCTATTGCCTATTGTGTTGTTGTATGTGTGTATGCTACTGTGTATGTGTGTGTGTGTGTGTGTGTGTGTGTGTGTGTGTGTGTGTGTGTGTGTGTGTGTGTGTGTGTGTGTGTGTGTGTGCGTGCGTGCGTGCGTGCGTGCGTGCGTGTGTGTGTGTGTGTGTGTGTGCGTGCACTGA
This sequence comes from Urophycis tenuis, assembly GCA_036785325.1. Classification (NCBI taxonomy): domain Eukaryota; kingdom Metazoa; phylum Chordata; class Actinopteri; order Gadiformes; family Phycidae; genus Urophycis; species Urophycis tenuis. Next base: position 13,497,141 of record JAXIVH010000005.1, on the reverse strand, counting down.
CCTAATACCCACGCACATGTGCAGGTATTAGGTTTGGCATTCCTGCGTCTGCATCCCCCAGCCTCTCCTCCAGACCAAGAGGAATCTGGGCCACAGGAGGCAGCACTAGTTGCAAGCTGCTAGCTGCAGGCTGCTGGCTGCTGGTTGCTAGCTGCAGGCTGCTAGGTTCAGGCTGCAGGCTGCTGGCTGCTGGTTGCTAGCTGCAGGCTGCTGGTTGCTAGCTGCAGGCTGCTGGTTGCTAGCTCCAGGCTGCTGGCTGCTAGCTGCAGGCTGCTAGCTTCTAGCGCTGCTGATTCAGACACGGAGCAACGTTTGCACAGTCACATTCACGGCGGCGTGCGCCGCTGTGTGCAGAGTGCTGAGTCAGGCCCTCCACCGTGCCCTCAGTGTGGGTGGGTTTGGAGGGGCCCTCCTGGCTCCCAACAGCTCACTCATTTCACTCACTCTGGTCCTCCACGGCCCCCTCCCCCCTCCCCCTCCTCCGCCAGCAGACCAGAAAGTATATTTTCACTGCTTGTACCTGAATATGCTTCTTCACCCCCCCATTTCCTGTCTGCCTGCCCGTTTCTCTGTGCACTGCCCCCTCCCCTTCCCCACCCCCCCCCCCCCCCCCACCCCTCCAACCCGCCCCTTGATCTCCTGTTCCTCCGGTTTTCCTAGCATTCCAGGATTTTGCACACTCCTTCTTGGAAAAATATTCACTACTCTGCTGCTGGGCCGATTCAGTAACACCCTGTACCTCTTCTCCCATCACGCCCACCTCTCTCCCTCTGTCTCCCACTGTCTCCCCCCCCCCCACACAGGAGCTCAGGTAAAAGAGTAGGAATAAGTACCTTATTACCGGTTGGGCTTCTCTGAACACACATACACACACACACACGCGCGCGTACACACACACACACACACACACACACATCACAACATTCACACCCAGAGGACTGGAGCAGATTTGAAAGGACATAAACTCAATGAGAAGGCAGAAGGAGACCACAGATGCCAGTCGCAGAACAGACAGAATGAGGGAGAGAGAGAGAGAGAGAAGGACGGAATGAGAGATGGCGAGAGAAAGATGTAGAGAAGAGAGGGAGCGAGACAGAGGGAGAGGGACAGAGAGAGAGAGAGAGCAAGAAAGAGAGAGAGACTAAGGGAAAGGGTGGGTGATGAGGGGCCAGCTTCCCAACACATGGGAGAGATTAAATGCAACCTCTTCTCCAGCACTTCATTCAGGGTATGAAGCCAGAGTAACTCACATACACAGTCTACACGCACACAATCATGTATATTATATATATATATATATATATATATATACAGACATATAGACTCAGATGCATGTCTATTCACTTGATGCATGGGCAAATATACAAACACACAGAGACAAAAACAAAAAACCCACACGCACAGAAAGTGCAAATGAAATACTAGAAATGCTGTAGTTCATCACATCACATCACACAAGCCTCGGTTTATCTCTTGCACACAATATGCATTCGCACAGCGAAGAATACACAAGTTATTAGTGAATGTTAAAAGGCATCTTTTTGCTTTTTAATAATTGTATCAATATTTAACATTTTTAACCCACCACCCCCTGCTCTCTCTCTCTCTCCCCCTCCCCCCCTCTCCCTCATCTTTAACCCCCCTTCTCTCTCCCTCTTTCTCTCTCTCTCTCTCTCGCTCCCATCACTGCTCTCTTTTTCTTGGCCAGAGGCGAGGGGAATTCCTCCCCAATGTCCTGGCATCCAACATTTAACAAATAAACACAAGGGCAGACTCCAGTGTAGTGGGGACACCAGATCCAAATCAACTCCTCACCCCACCCCGGGAGGGGGGGGGTGGAGGCCCTGGAGAGACATTACGTTACTGGGGATCCTGATGGCACTCATAGCCTCTTAAACCACCCCCCCTTCACCTGTGCAGCCCTTTGACTTGTTGCCTCTCCAGGCCAGAGCCTCCTCCTGACACAGGACTCCCACCGCTCTGCCATTTCCTGTCAGAAAGGGGAGCAGCCGGAGGAACGGCTGCTGTGATCGGCGCCCGTTTTGGAGGAGTCATTGTCCGACGAGAGGGCACTCTACGAGATAATCTACCAGGGACCCTTCTGGTTTTGCTCTTTGGACGCCCACTTCAGAGGCTCACTGTGCCCGC
>JAXIVH010000005.1:13469993-13492493 GCA_036785325.1 Urophycis tenuis | reverse complement strand
GGAGGAGGAGGAGGGGGAGAAATAAGTAAAGTCAAGGAGGCAAGAAGGACTTTAGGGAGTAAAGGACTGAAGGTGGGAGGCTGTGGAGAACAGCAATTTCTCTCTCGAATGAAAACACAATTACACTCCGCTCAGAGAACGGTCCGTTTGAGAACGAGGGGAAAGAAAACAGAGGGACGCGGGGGCACAGCGAGGCGCTGATGAAGTGGATCAGCCGGGATGAATGCGATTGCAGGCCGGGGAGAGTTTAAAGTAGAGAGGGTAAAGTGACGGCTGGGGTCAGCTTTCTGTCAGAGTGTCCATTGTTATCCAGGATGGAAAGGGCAAATTGTTTCCCTCTGAACGCCCAACAACCAATTGAGTTTCAACAACACGGGAAAACGAACGCGTGAGGCCACGGCGCGTCTACTTCTTCAAACATTACAGTTTCGCAGTCGCAAATTTCACGTGCCTCGCGTTCCTTACTGGCGCAGAGCGTGGTTCCCTGCTAAGTCTTCCATGTATGTCTTTGTTTGGCTGATGGGAGGATACGGGGGGGGGTAGCATGCTAGTGAGGACCATGTCATGTAGAGGGCCGAGTCGGGCTCAACAATAAACCCAGGGCTTTCTCCCCCCCGCCCCCGGGCCAACTGTGTGTACAGCATAACACCGCTGCCGTCTGCGGTAGGGCTACAGCTGACCTGGGCGGTAGGGCTACAGCTAACCTGGGCCATAGAGCTACAGCTGACCTGGCTGTAGGGTTACAGCTGACCTGGGCGGTAGGTTTACAGCTGACCTGGGCGTAGGGCTACAGCTGACCTGGCCGTAGGGCTACAGCTGACCTGGCCGTAGGGCTACAGCTGACCTGGCCATAGGCCTACAGCTGAGCTGGGCGTAGGGCTACAGCTGCGCTGACCTGGCCGGTAGGGCTACAGCTGACCTGAGCGGTAGGGCTACAGCTGACCTGGCCATAGGCCTACAGCTGAGCTGACCTGGGCGGTAGGGCTACAGCTGACCTGGCCATAGGCCTACAGCTGAGCTGAGCTGGGCGGTAGGGCTACAGCTCACCTGGGCAGTAGGGCTACAGCTGAGCTGGCTATAGGGTTACAGCTGACCTGGGCGGTAGGTCTACAGCTGACTTGGCCGTAGGGCTACAGCTGAGCTGGGCGGTAGGTCTACAGCTGACCTGGCCGGTAGGGCTACAGCTGACCTGGGCGGTAGGGCTACAGCTAACCTGGGCAGTAGGGCTACAGCTGCGCTGACCGGGCCGGTAGGGCTACAGCTGACCTGGGCTGCAGGCGTGTGGCTAGCATGTGTGTGTGGCCTCATGAAGTGCTCGCCGCGGCCTCCACGCGTAAACACAATCTTTGTGTTTACAGGAACGTTAAACACGCTGGCGTCTGAGAGCTCCAACGTGACGACGACGGAGTTTACGTTATCGCCGCGGCCAACACAGCGTTCAGCGCCAGAACGCACCGCTTACTCCACGAGGTTACAGTGACATTACAAACGACTCGTTATTCAGTTATTAAATGTGTTACATAAATCTGTGTAATCCCCTCAGTTTCTGTGTATTATTGTGTGTGTGTGTGTGTGTGTGTGTGTGTGTGTGTGTGCGCACAGGCGTGTGTGCTTGTGTGTGTGTGCATATCTGAGTGCATGTATCTATATGCGTGTGTGTGCATGTGTGCATGTGTGTGTGTGTGTGTGTGTGTGTGTGTGCGCACAGGCGTGTGTGCTTGTGTGTGTGTGCATATCTGAGTGCATGTATCTATATGTGTGTGTGTGCATGTGTGCATGTGTGCATGTGTGTGTGTGTGTGTGTGTGTGTGTGTGTGTGTGTGTGTGTGTGTGTGTGTGTGTGTGCGTGCTTGTGTGTGTGTGCATATCTGAGTGCATGTATCTATATGTGTGTGTGTGCATGTGTGCATGTGTGTGTGTGTGTGCATGTGTGCATGTGTGTGTGTGTGTGTGTGTGTGTGTGTGTGTGTGTGTGTGTGTGTGCAAAGGCGTGTGTGCTTGTGTGTGTGTGTGCATAACTGAATGCATGTCTCTATGTGTGTGTGTGCATGTGTGCATGTGTGTGTGTGCGTGTGTGCGTGTGTGCGTGTGTGCGTGTGTGAGTGTGTGTGTACACTGGTGTCTCACCGTCGTTGATCACAGCAGTCAGCATGCTGGTCTTCTTCTTGGTGGCGTGGCGGTCGTACGAGAGACACTGCAGGTCCCTGAAGCTGGGGCCTCCTTTGGGGCAGTGGGGCCCCTCACACGCCTTGTGCTCCACGCTGGCCTTCTGGCAGTTTCTGCCCCCGGGGCCCGGCCTGCAGGACACATGGGAGACAGGGGGGGGGGGGGGTGGGGGGGGGTCACAGCCATCCATGGCAGGTTTATGGATGCATGTATTTTTCCCAGTGTGCTTGTATATTGATATATTGGTCTCTTACTGTATGTCAACATGCACACACACACGCAACTATAATAACTCACATACAACACATACACAAGTGAATACACACACGCACAAGATCACAAATCTCAGTGTGTAAATGCCACAAAAAATTATCAATTAAAAAAATAAGATAAATAAGATAATATAATGAATAACATTATAACATTATAACAACTATGACAATGCCCGGGCTATTGTCATAGTTCAGTTCATTTATATCATTATGTAACATATGGGTTGTGTCTTTTAGGAGTCCACTCAAGCATGGCCATATGATGAATGCAGTTCAAACTTGCGGTGTACATTCACACACACACACACACACACACACACACACACACATACACACACACACACACACACACACACAGACACATATACACACTGACACACACACACAAACACTGACACACACACACACACATACACATACACACACACACACACACACACACACACACACACACACACACACACACACACGCACACACACACACACACACACACACACACACACACACACACACACACACACATACACTGACACACACACACACACGCAGACATAGAGGGTTGAGGTTGACGCACGGTGGGTTGTCACACTTCCTCTGTCTGAACTGGACTCCGGTTCCACAGGTGCGGCTGCACATGCTCCAGGGGCTCCAGGGGCTCCAGTCCCCGTCCACATGCTGCGGGATGGGGGTCTTACTCACACACTCCCCGGCCCGGCACCACTGACCCGGTAACACACACACACACACGTAAGATACACACATATAAAACAAAGACAATGGCACTGCAGATACACAGTCACATTATTGGGTAATGAATGGGCAAAGGACAGCATGAATGCATGCAGACACCTGCTAGGAACAAAACTACAAGCTTCCACTACTTGCTATTATTATTCAGTCATTTAGCTTTTCAGACACCTTTTCAGATGCAGCGATTTCAGATAAAGGACCAAGGAGAAAAGGCCATTTAGCAGACGCTTTTATCCAGTGACTTAGAATCAGTACATTTGTGGGGTTCGACATGTGGACGTGGGGATCGAACCGCCAACCCTCTGGTTAGTGGACGACCCGCTCTACCCACTGAGCTATGCCGCCCCTCCCACCTAGCACCAGGTGACCAAGGGCCAAGTCAGGGTTGTTAAGACTCCCCCCGCTCAGGTACGGCACAAGGTGAGGCTGCAGACACGGGGGGGGGGGGGGGCGGGATCGAACCCGGAACCGTGGAGCCGGGGGTCCAACACCTCCACACTTCCAGGGCGCTCACCTTATCGGCTCCGCAGTCGGTTCCGTCCAGTGGCGGGTCCAGCTTGGTCTTGCAGGAGGAGTCTCCCTCCACCAGGCACCACAGCCCGGCACACATCAGATGCTGCAACACGCAGACACGCACATGGTGCATTCACAAACACAGGGCAGACACACCACCACACCAGCACCCACGAAGGCCTCCAGAGGTTCGAATAAACAACGGCATGTCATGACTCCGCGCACGGTCTTACATCATCATAATTGGTTCTATCCACAGTATTATTAACAACATGCAAATATCCACGTACACCTGTTTCTGCTGCCCTGCACCTCAACAACAGGTGTACCGCCAGTCTAGCTAACCTGCGGTGTCAGGCGGTTAAAAGCCGAGTGCTCGTGTAAAAGAATCCCAGGCATCTCCACTCGGAGCAGGAGAGGAAGAAGACATGATAGTCTTCTGAACGTCCAGCCCTCAGGCTGCCCTCCAAACTGCCGACTGTGTCCACGTTGTAAAACCACCACAACCACTAAAAACAGTCATAAAGGACAAATGTATGTGTGTTTGTGTGCGTGTGTGTGTGAGTGTGTGTGCGTGTGTGTGTGTGTGTGTGTGTGTATATGTGTGTGTGTGTGTGTGTGCGTGTGAATGTATGTGTGTATATGCAGTGTGTGTGTGTGTGTGTGTGTGTGTGTGTGTGAATGTATGTGTGTATATGCTGTCTGTGTGCCTGTGTGTGTGTGTGTGTGTGAATGTATGTGTGTATATGCAGTGTGTGTGCATGTCTGTGTGTGTGTGTGAATGTACGTGTGTATATGCAGTGTGTGTGCATGTGTCTGTGTGTGTGTGTGTGTGTGTGTGTGTGTGTGTGTGTGTGTGTGTGTGTGTGTGTGTGTGTGTGTGTGTGTGTGTGTGTGTGCGTGCGGGTTTGTGTGTGACTATGAGTATCCTCTTTATTTCAATGCCCTTCCAGTTTCAATTGCCTCATTGTTGCTAGGAGCACTTGGTTAAATCTTCTAATCAGATCCCACTGGAGCTAATGTGTGTGCGTGTGTGTGTGTGCCTGTGCCATTGTGTGTTTAGGGTTTATATATTTTTATGAATATAGTTAGCAAATGTTGTTGTTGCTGTTGTTGTTGCTGGATTTGGGATTTCAAGACACATTGCCCAACTTCATCCTACGGGCATGCGATGAGGCAGGCTATTGGTTCTTGTCTCCCAAAAGTCTGTGTCTATCTTTTTGAGCGTCGAACGACTAGAGTTAGCTAACTGAGCTAGTTAGCTACCCAAGCTAGCTGGCTAACTAGACTCGAGCGCCACCATTATGCATGATCACTCCTATTACCCCGGAGGACATTCCCAGGCACATTTCCTTTAACTGCCAAGCACAGGGTCCAATGGAGACGAACCGAGGCAGCGTGTAGAAAGCGGTTGGGTCAAGTGGGTGTACGTATAATTGTATGGATGTTTCACTCCACCTCCATGTCGTTGCAGAAGGTGGCGTTGGTGCCGAACAGGATCTGGCACTGTTCGTCCACGCTGTAGTGCATTCCAGGCAGCTTGGGGGGCAGCTGTACCTGGTACCGGCTCCTGGGGTCTGTGTGCAGCAGGCAGCCGCTGGCTTTGGACCTTTGTTAACACACGCATGCATGGGCACACACACACACACACACACACACACATGGACACATGCACACACACACACACACACACACGGACACACCAGAAGATTAATGTTGATGATGAATGTGAGTTTGTAATAATGAAAGAGACCCAGCTTAAAGTCCTCGCGCTTGCATGTGGAAAACAGGTCACCACTGACCGGTGATGTACGACCGTGATGCAACGCAGAGCAACAGCCTGGCAGCCCCGGTTCTGCGTGTGTGTGTGTGTGTGTGTGCACGTGATGTATGTCTGTGTAAGGTAAGAGAGTCTACCCCCCTTATCCATATCCTGCTGGACTTGTGTGTCAGTGCACCCCAAAAACCGAAGTGATGAAATGTAGCGAACAGAAGGATGGCCCAAATATAATCCCTGCTCCCATATACACCAAGTTTGTGTGTGTGTGTGTGTGTGTGCGTATAGGGTGTAATAGTAATAGGTGTGAGCGAACAGAGTTTGGTTTGTGTGCGTCGTTTCATTGAAGTCCCATAAGCTCCACTTTCCCACACTGCGGCGCCGTGATGCTATGTTCCGGCCCGTCGGTGCAGGCTGTCTCATTAAGTCATGTATGGCTTCATTCCCTCCGCTCTGCTAAGCACGCATCTGTTCACATTATAGGCTCGCTCCATCACATCTGTTGCTGATTAACTTGTTAGCACATAAACACCAACCCGTGTACACCTGTCCTCCGCAGCCGCCTACTGTCACACAGACACACACACACACACACGCTCGGAGCGACGCGGACGCACACCAAAGGAACGTCAACGCCTGTGTGTAACGGCCGTTGGCCTCCCGTGAACCTGTCCCACCGCACCGCTGTGTTTGCACGGTGATATTGTAACCTTTTGGGTGGCCGCCGATGGGAACTGGAGACCTGACTTAAACTCTCTTCTCGTCGACAAAAACCCTAATCTTTCATTTTGGTTTTGAGCTCTCCGTAGGAACGGTATCTCGGCACGGCGAACCCGAGGGCTCGGGAAATGAAACGGTCGATTTGAGGCCAACGGTCTCATCCACTCCCCTGTCTTTGAGGCCTTTCTATCAGCCTCGATAGTGCAATGATCTCCTGCTAAGGTTCTTCCTGCCAGGTTCCTTCCACGCACACACAAACACATGCCGTGCACACGCACGTGCACACACACACACACACACACACGCACACACGCACACACACACACGCACACACACACACACACACACACGCACACACACACACACACACACACACACACACACACACACACACACGCCCGAGTCAATGCTTCGACGTGTTGCATGCAAACCCCCAGTATTACATTTGCTTTTGTGAAGAGAAAATTGACACGTGTTGCCAGGAAATTGTGAAGTCATGGCTTCTCAGACTTCCTCTGCAGTACGGAGGGACAACTGCCAGGTAGCGGGAAAGAGGGGAAGTACAACTGTCTGCAGGAGACAGTTGGGTTTGGAGGCAAATGCAGGGAGGACCAAGGGAAGGAAGGAGGGAAGGGAAGTAAGGAAGTAAGGAGGGATGACTTTCAGTGAAAAAATAAATGCATCAACACCTACGTACGTGTATGTGTGTTCGCAGTTTGCATAAAGGAGGAGTACGGTGGACAATTCATGTCAGACGTTGCACAACAGAGTCATCAAAATAACATACCTGTGTGCAGTTAACACGTGTACATTTAATGTTGTCGTCACCCGCGTGACAACTGAACACTCATATAGCACAGCATATCTGAACCTCAGATTGCAAGCTTGCAGTTTACCGTCCCACTGGAGGACTGCGACAAGCGATAACGCATCCAACTCAACGCGCAAAGTATCGTTGCTGTAGGTTGTGTTCCCTTCCGCACACTGCAGTCATATTCACTGTTCTGCACCATCGGCAGGCAGCTCTGGATTTCAATCAGAGGCTGAAGTAGCCTGGCGGTTGGCAGGCCAGCCGGAGAGTGACTTAAGAGTTTCCATTCGCTTTCACATCGCGGTGCAGTTAAACCGGCCACTGTAGACCGTAGACACTAGTGCGCACACAGAGGCCCCAACTCCACCAGGACCATGATACGCAATCTGCTGTGTGTGCGTGTGTGTGTGTGTGTGTGTGTGTGTGTGTGTGTGTGTGTGTGTGTGTGTGTGTGTGTGTGTGTGTGTGTGTGTGTGTGTGTGTTGTGAAGTGAGTGAGTGACAGCCTTTATAGGAGGAGGTGTGTGTGTGCACCACAGAGAGCAAACAACAACAAAAAGAGAGCAAGTGCAACCAATAGTAACCTGAGGAACTTTTCCAGGTCGTCGCGGCTGCAGGAGGACCAGGAGAGGTCACTGGGGTTACGACCTTTCACCCACTCGCCAGACATGATGTGAGAGTGGCCGGTGCAAGTGGCATGGTCATCATCGTGGCTCATTCCCATACTGTGTGAGAGGGAGAGAGGGAGAGAGAGAGAGAGAGAGAGAGAGAGAGAGAGAGAGAGAGAGAGAGAGAGAGAGAGAGAGAGAGAGAGAGAGAGAGAGGGAAGGAGGCAGAGAGAGAAAAAGAGAGAGAGAGAGAGAGAGAGAGAGGGAAGGAGGCAGAGAGAGAGAGAGAGAGAGGAGAGACAGACAGAGGGAAGGAGGTAGAGAGAGAGACACAGAGAGAGAGAGGAGAGAGAGACAGTGAGAAGGAGGCAAAGACAAAACACTTATGCTTCTAAATGTGACACAACATGAAAAATTACAAATAAACTCCCAAAGCGCACATTTTACAGTATTGTCAGACGTTAAGATCAACATTCACAACGGTCATTCTGTGTTACAGCAAGGTAATTTTCTCAGACGACTTTAAATAGGTGGAAAAACCATAAAATAAAAACATAAGCGAACGCTGTGAACAATCTTCCAGCGACACAACAAAAGGCCCAGACGATGTTGAACATTTCCCTTCAGCCACAGCTGTAACGTATTGGCCAAGGAGAGACGCAGCCTGGGGCCAGCTTCCACAGGAAAGTATATCTCACCCAGCATGTGTGTGTGTGTGATAGAGGAATGTTGCGTTCATGTGGTGCCGGAATAATCGGTAAAATGAGTTGCCGACTGGGAAAATTCTCATGAACGCCCCGTCAAATCAGAACAACAACTTGGAAAGTCAGGGAAAAATGTTAGTGCGCGACTTGTGATGTCATATATATATATAACATGGCTGACGAGAGCCAATGTTGATGATGAAGGTTAAAAAAAATCATGTTTTGCAGATCCATGTTTTGCTCACATGGTTACATGGTAATAAGGTGATGAGGTTGAAGACATGAGTTGCTCTCACTTCGAGTGACCTAGTTAAGTTAGAAGAAGAAGAAGAAGAAGAAGAAGTTATCTATCAGCATTCACCCGTCTAACAATTCTTCCCCTGATCTATTTCCTTTGGTCTTGCTTGTCACACAAAAAAAACGAAAAGAGCTCTCAGCGTTTAGATCCTCTGAACAACAGCACACAACTCATCGACTTTGGAGTGTGTTGTTTCCAACTGACGGTCTAACAGCTCATGAAAACAACGTCAGAACAACCACCCCCCTCACTCGGGAAGTGGGACCCTCTGAGGAGCATCTGAATGCAGCAGAAGACAGAGAGAGAGAGAGAGGCAGAGAGAGAGAGAGAGGCAGAGAGAGAGAGAGAGAGAGAAGAGAGAGAGAGAGAGAGAGAGAGAGAGAGAGAGAGAGAGAGAGAGAGGCAGAGAGAGAGAGAGAGAGAGAGAGAGAGAGAGAGAGAGAGAGAGAGAGAGAGAGAGAGGCAGAGAGAGAGAGAGAGAGAGAGAGATAACGGTTGGAGAAGCGAGGCAGACAGACAGATAGAGAGAGAGAGTGAGTGAGAGAGAGACAAAGGCAGAGGGACGTGTATTGAAACCAGGAAGGGTGCAGCAAAAGTTACAGTGTGCTATTCTCCTGAAGACGTGACCTACATTTGCAAATTAAAAACAAAAGCCTGGTTCGAACAGTGAGTGAGGGACTAATAAATCATCAGACATCTCTACCAGTTTCAACGACCTGTGTCTGTGGACACTACTTAGAAGGTAACACAGTCACGTCCCTGCAGGGCTGTGCATGTGTGTGTGTCTGTGTTTGTATGCACGAATGCATGTGTGATTGCGTTTGTGTGCACGTGTGTGAGTGTGTGTGTGTGTGTATGCATGCATGTGTGATTGCGTTTGTGTGCACGTATGTGTGTGTGTGTGTGTGCATGCATGCATGCATGTGTGATTGCGTTTGTGTATGCACGTGTGTGTGTATATGTGTATGTGTGAGCATGTGTGTGTGTGTGTGTGTGTGTGTGTGTGTGTGTGTGTGTGTGTGTGTGCATGTGAGCATGTGTGCGTGTGTGTGTATATGTGTGCGTGTATGCGCGTGAACTTTAAACTCCATCGTTCCACCAGCAGCACCAGAACACAACCACAACCCCATCCAGTTAGCTTAGCACACGCAGCGCCATTAGCCGAACGTCCTGCCGTCCGTCAGACCAGAAAACGCATTAAAAGACCCATCAGCGAGCGCGGCGGCGCAACCAGGCCGCACAGCAGCAGCAGCGGCGCCGCGCGCCACCATGGGACCAACGGGCAGGCAGGGGGGCAGGGGAACGTATTAGAACACGCCTAAGAGCGGTGAGAGGTAATTGAAAATCCTAGCGTGTGTGCAGCAAGTCATTTGTAAGTAATAACAGGATGAAGAACACCTTCAGGGTGCCGCTTTTTTTGGGGGGGGGCTGGTTGTCTAAAAGCAGCCAGGCAGCGGAGGTGAGCGGCGTCCAGCCGAGTGTGAAACTCGTTGACGTGGATCGACGTTAACCGCTGCGCCCCGGCCAGGGGGCTCCCCGATATCTCACCCCCAAAACATAATGGAGAAAAAAACAACAACGACTCAACATTGGCCAAAATGGAATAGACACGGTGGGAGTCGTCTGCAATCGTTTCCAGGAGTCGTTTCCACGGCCACGTTCCCCGTCAGACTGAAGTAAAACTTAGGCTTGCATTAAAAAAATAACTGCGGTCCAACAATTGTATTTATTACCATCTACTCATGCGCTCGCTCGCTCGCGCTCTCTCCCGCATCGTTGAAATGCACAGCAGGACCATTCGTTTATATAGGAACGCACGTCAGAAGTGAACACCTACAGCGTTAAACTGCATTACACTGTAAAGCACTGTGTGTTTCCAGTTCAATTACTATAGTGTGTGCTCGGAGCATAGTGTACCGCTTTCCACTAAATCTCCAACCTGGCTCACAAGTTATCCTTGAAAGCAATGTGAGCACGCACCCGCACACACACACACGCACGCACACACACACACGCACGCACACACACACACACACCACACACACGCACTCACACGCACACACACACCACACACACGCACGCACGCACACATACACGCACGCACGCACACACACACACACACACACACACACACACACACGTACACACACACACACACACACACACACACACACACACACACACACACACACACACACACACAAGCGCACGCGCACACACACACACACACACAGTGGCACACAATATCTGGGCATCAGTATACACAGAGGCCCACTCTGACGCCAGCTTATACCCTTACTAGCTCACTGGGCTGGGGAGCAAAAGGCTGGCTGGCTGAGGCAGCCCTTCCAGAGGGTGCTGGCGGCGACCACAAAGACCCCGTAAAGGTGATTCTGGCACTCGGTCCGGTGCGGTTCGGAGCCATGAGAAAGAAAATACACCGAGATTAACGCCTCTTGTATTGTGGAAAGCAAAAAAGACACAGGCAGTAACCGGCTGTAGTGGTGCTAATTAACGAACATGGGTATCAACATGTGTACTCCCTAGGTGTACCGTGTGTACGGCATGTGTTTGGGTTTGTTAGCACACACTGTCAGTGAGAGCCCTATGTTTGAGTGGCCTACTTTAGGAGAACATGAAATTAGATTAGGATGCACGTTATTAAAGCTCAGGGCGGGATTACATAAGGGTCGAGGCGCACTCTAGGTGGATTCCTGACCGCGGTTGCTTCCTCGGTCACAGTTGAAATAACAGGGATTGGTCAAATGTGTTCATCATTAAATTGGATTTCATATTTTCTAAATGTCTTGCTTCATTTGCACATCTGTAATGCTTGCATAATATGCAGCATTGTTTTACAATGTGCTCATCGGAAAATATCCCCACAAATCAAGATTTTCTAACGCAACAGAATTTACTCTAATGTAATTTAATGCAATCTAATGTAATATCATCTGATCGACTTTAAATGGGCCAAAAAATGGTTACACCAAGGAGAGAGCGACTGTGAGAGAAGATGGCGTTTTTGCCAGCCAGAAGGCTATAAAAATAAAAGTCTTTTGGACTCACTTTTATTGCCCAATGACAGCAATTTTGAAAAAAAACTTGGCAAACTTAGAGACAATGTTTATCGCACATCATCACACAGTTATACTATTAGCACTGGTTTGCGGTCATTAAAAATTTGTTGTGTCACATTTTCACAATCTAATCACTTGAAGGATCAAATGTTATTCATTGAAATCGGCAATCTATTGTCCCTGGTTATGTGCCATGTTATTGGAGCGGGAAACGCTCCCCATGTAATTTCCCATTGTCTTTAAGGATGACACTGACAGTGCGGCTTTGTGCCGAGCAGATCCAATATTGTTCCCGTTCTCGTTTTTTTGTAATAACAAAGCATTACTAAACTGCTCGGAACAACATAAACGATTGTTCCGTGTTCGCTATTCGCAAATATTTATTCTGCGCGAATAGGCAACACGTTGTTTCTGTTATTTCTGAGTGACAATGCTAAAGCATTGCCGAGTCCCGTCAGAATGACTTCATAAATAAATGACATGTGTTTGACTCCCTTCATATTTACTGTCATGCTAAAGAGCCATACTATGATTTCACCAGCAGTGTCAGGCTGGTGGCTCGTGACGGTGACATGCCTGTCAGCTCTGAAGACACGGCCCTTTAAGTCAAAGACGAGAGAGCCAAGACGCTGAGAACTGCAGCTCAGACCCACAGAGTGTGCAGTGAAGATGCATTTCTGCAGCGGTGCATCCCGCAGGTACCACGGCCGCGGGCTACTCACGAACCAGACCACTGACCCCTGTGAACCATGGAGGCCTTTTGTGCTCCACCACTCGTCTGACTTAACAAAGCAAAACATGTTTCTAACGCCAGCAGACGTTATCTCCCCATTTCCCACCATTGTTTATTTCAATTTCCCCTCAAATGTTTATTTTAATTTCATGGTGGATGTTCAGTAGCAGAATGCGGGTCCACGCTAATGCTTGTCAGCCATTGTAGGACCTAAGATGTTCTACGATACAAGCTCATGAAGGGGAATTTTCAGGGCAAAGGCAGCAGAAGTGTAGTCAGTTAGTGTATCGTCGCATGCAAATGTGCGTTCACAACAGCAAAATAAACATGACAGAAAACAACATGTGATCTAAAACGGAGAAGACACGTTATAAACGTGTTGTATACATGTTATATAAGCCATTACACACCGCTATATACACCATTATAAACACTGTTATATACTGTGTTACTGTTATTTACAACGTAGTATACTGTGTAACTGTTATATACAGTGATATATAAGGTGTTATGTACAGCGTTACTGTTATATACAGCATTATATATTATAGAGCTTCATATGCATTGTATTATGCAGTGTGTTATGCAGTGTAATATACAGCTTTATATACAGTGTCATATACGGTGCAATATAGTGTATTATACAGTGTTGTATGCAGTGTATTATACAGTGTTATATACAGTGCATTATACAGTGTATTATACAGTGTTATATACAGTGCATTATACAGTGTATTATACAGTGTTATATACAGTGCATTATACAGTGTATTATACAGTGTTATATACAATGCATTATACAGTGTATTATACAGTGTATTATACAGTGTTATATGCAGTGTATTATACAGTGTATTATACAGTGTTATTTGCAGTGTATTATACAGTGTATTATACAGTGTTATATGCAGTGTATTATACAGCTTTAACAGGAGCAGTAGAGCAGGCTACACAAGGAGCAGCGTTGGCCCTGAGCCTTACTTGTGACCCAGCTCGTGGGCGATGGTGAAAGCCAAGTTGAGTCCGTTATCCTCCGCTAACACACACTTCCTCTTGGCACTGCACACACCTCCCAGGTAAGCGATCCCTGCCACAAGCCGAGAGAGAAAATTACATCACAGTTAGTGTTTTCACCCGTCCCTTCCCTCCCCACCAGCACCTACAAAAAAACTGATTCGATTCTCTGCGTGGGCCATCTGGTGAAGCCAGGAGATGTCGATAGGTGATGTACAGCTGCTGTTAGTATGACTTAGTATTAAGTACTAGCAGTAGAAGTCATGCTTTGAACTGGATTGCTTTTAAGCCATATTAGGGGAAGATAGGGGTCAGGGCCTCTGGCTCATGGATGCCTGCAGGTACACAATGCACATAGGCGTTCAAACCAGGGCCCTTCAGCTGGGAACTACACACTATAACCATGAGACCATCCTGCCACACAGAATCAGTGGTAGTGGGATTCTAAATGTAGGAGCAGCAGTAGTAGTAGTAGTAGCAGTAGTAGGAGGAGGAGGAAAAATGTATAAACGTGAGTATTCTTTGCTTCCACTATACTCATCATGTCGACCCAAACATTTGTGTTGAGGAAAACATTAACACCTGAAGCGTTCATGTAATCTTAGCTAAGATTACATGTGGGAGGTGGGAGGACATTAACGGTGTCTTCCAACAGAGGGCGCTGTAGTGTACTTGCCAAAGGTAAATTTGCATCAACTACGCTGTGTTCTGTTCAGCGAAAAACACAGACCGACCGGTAGAACCTTTGAGCGTAAACGTAACACATCGAACCCATCCGCAATCACACGTTTAAAAAAACTAGCCTCGCATCGCAATATCCACTGTGTTGCGATGCTCACGTGACTGCAGCACACATCTCATCGACACTCAGAAAAAAAAAGCGTTGTTATATCGCGACGCGGGGTCCCTGCCGAGTCACGGCTCTGGTACAAATTACCTATCGCCCGTAGTGCAAAGACCATCCAATCACATGTCGGCAAAACTCGGGCTGCTGCAGAGGGCTGTGCGGTGCCATGACACTGATTACAGAGCAAAAACAAAACAACAACAAGAAAAGAAAAAAAAAAGCCCAAAAAGCGCAGACCACTGCCTTGATTATCTGCGAGTGTGTATGTGTATGCGAGCGGCCAAAGGATGTGAAGGGGGGTGTAGGGGGTGGAAGCAGCAGTCAATCAGCCAGAGGGCCAGGCAGGCTGACATCACCACAGCGGCCCCACCGTGAGTCAGCACACACCTGCTTTGTGTCTGCAGGCTGGAGGCGGGCCAGGGAGGCTCTCTGGAAACACCAGAGGCCTGAATGATATGCCTGACACGGGAACGGGCGCCGCCAGTGCCAAAGCCCCTCTCTCTCTCTCTCTCTCTCTATCTCTCTCTCTCTCTCTCTCTCTCTCTCTCTCTCTCTCTCTCTCTCTCTCTCTCGCAGACATCGACCGCTCTCTCTGGCCTCCGCTCTGCAACGTGGGAGTGTTTGTGAACGAAAGGGGCATAGGAAGTGAAAAACGGAGTCTAATTTTGATCTGTTTGAAAAGCGACACCGCTCTGGGAAGCGGTGGAACTAACGGAGAAAGGTAACACTGATGAGCAGCTGGCCGCAGTTGGGAGTTCTTATGATGCTCTGTAGTCGAGAGTGAGCAGAAAAGCTCTGTGGACAATGAACAATGGGCCGAATGCTGTTTTCTTATGCCTTCAACCAATCGCTCAATTGAACTTTGTAATGGGCTTTGGTCATTGAGCGGCAAATGTGTAAAGAGCCACTAATTGCGTTTGACACTGTGTCGGGTAATGTACCCCTCGGATTGGATTCCGTTGTTTGGTTCATTTAAAAACCAGGGATGTCGATTCGCTGATGCTGGAGAGGTGCGGTCTCATCCAACAGGAGAGTGTGGTGGTTGGTGTGCTCCACTCCCACCCGAAACATTACGGGGTTGGAAACCAACGGTCTGCAGTCTTCCTGCAGGCATCCCTGAGCAAGCATCCCTGACCTGCTCCTGCATGACGCAAGCGTGTCTCCTAAACAGCACTAACCCCAGATTAGGAAAGAAGTCTGGCATCTCTTTGACACCATATTATCCATATTCATATTCATACTCATATTCATTGTACATTGTATATATATATTTATTTTATTATAGTTATTTTACTTTTCTACTTTTTTACTTTTTTACTTACTTATATTTTTAATACTGTTTTTTCCCTTGCACCAATTGCACCAAGTCGAATTCCTTGTAGGTGTAAACCTACTTGGCAATAAACTTGATTCTGATTCTGATTCTGATTCTGATTCTGACATGAAGACATGGTGAATATAGATCACGTAAAGGTCTCCATGGCTACATCCACATGTGCACTTGAGCAACACTAATAAAAAAGGGAATAGTTCTGCACGGTGGCGAGAGGTCTCTCTGCAAACAGACAGAAGGTTTTGGGTCTGACATGTTTAGTAATCAAGTGGGACGCAATAGCAATAAGTCATGATTTCGAATGACATATAACTCATAGCACTTTGGCCTCACTACACTCCACAATCAATTATGAAAACACACACGCGCGCACACACACAGACACACACACACAGACACGCACACACACACACGCACACACACACACGCACGCACACACACACACACACACACACACACACACTCAGCCAGGGGTCTTTACTGCTAAGCTGGCTGTACTTCTATTGAATCTATTTAGCAAAATCAAAATATGGCTGCTTTTGCACTGGATTGGGTTTGACACAAAGCCGTTCCTCACTGGAAACATCTCCGGGCGATAGAAACAGATGTCGGCCTGGATTCTTACATGTTGAGAGTTTTTCATTTTCCCTCCTTCTCCTCCTCCTCCTTCTCCTCCTCCTCCTCCTCCTCCTTCTCCTCCTCCTCCTCCTCCTCCTTCTCCTCCTCCTCCTCCACATCCTCCTCCTCCTAATCTTCGAAAGGTTTGCAACGTTTTTTTTAACAACCCCCACATTTGCTCAGAGGCTGCAATTACAGGACTATGACGTCTGTCATCTGCTAGAATCATAGGAAAGAATTCACGCTGGGTTCGTACAAACGGCTTCAAATCATGCCTCCCCCAAAATATTATTATTATGATTATTATAATCATAATAATAACAATAATCATAATAATAATAATATTTTCCTTCCTTCCAAGCCTCTTTTGTTTCAGTAATTCAGCACATGTTTCCGTATGTCCCAGTTGTGTGGCAGTTTGAACAATTTTAAAGAGAGGGAGAGAGAGAGAGAGAGAGAGAGAGAGAGAGAGAGAGATAGAGAGAGAGAGAGAGAGAGAGAGAGAGAGAGAGACAGAGAGAGCGAGAGACAATAATTCAGACTGACTTTTATCCATACATGGGCCGGTGTGAACACTTGCTGCCAATACTATAGCCAGCATTCCCTGGCCCACTTGCAGCCCGTGACCGCAACTTAAAAAGGAGTCCTGGGCAGGCCAACAGAGCTGAGCAGGTTAGCAGCTGACGCGATGCTATCGAAGAGCCGTTATAGCGGCAGCAGCTGTGTGGCGCGCCATGTGATGTACAGGGACCGGCCGGCGCGTTGGGACGGCGCCGCGCCTCTCGCTGCGAGTCCCGACGGATACGCAGAAACGCTCTGAAAGTCTCTGGGCAGCGGCGGCGGTGGGGGTGGGGGGGATGGCTCTGGTAGCGCAGTCACGTGACACGTCGTGTCTTCTTCTCTCCTTCTTACGCTGCGGCTCCCACAGCCCGGAGGCCCCTCGTGAGGACGACGCCTCGAGAGGGGGGGGAGGCGTCTGCCGGCAGTGGGCCGTGGTCAACAGCGGGGGGGGGGGGGGGGGGAGGCCCATGACGAGCGCTCAGGCTGAACCTCGCTGCGCGTCTCTTTTCTTCTTCCTGCTCCGGAGCGGCGCGCCGGGGGCGATCAAACGGCCGCGGCGGCCGCTCACAGCGCTGGCGGCTCATCGGGTCGGACAGCGTCAAAAGAGCAGCAAATCCTCCGCGGGCGGCTAAACTCACAAGCGCCGCCCCCCCCCGCCCCCCCCCATGCCCCCCCACACCGCCCCCCGCGCCGCACCATCACCCGCGTAGGAGCAGAGCCCAGTTAGCCGCGGCTCATTATGAAGCGCTTGGAAACATGAAAAGCTTTCCCCCATTGAGAGTCCAAATCCCCTCCCCAGTGCTGACCACACAACCCCCCCGAGCGGCCCGGGCCGGACCCCGGCCAGATAAGGAAGGCAGAACTGGTGGAGGGGTGGGCGGTGGGGGGGGGGGGGGGGGCTTTGTTTATCCTGACACACACACACACATAGATACATACTTTTTGACCCTGGCTTGACCTCTGCCCTGACTATCACACAATCACCACTCTCCCCATGTCAACACACACACACACAGACTTAGACACACACCGAATGTGCACAACACTCACACATTTACACACTCGGCCAAAACCTATAAATTAGCTGATTTAGGAAACGGCTGGTGCAAAACAAACCCCCACACACACACAAACACACACACACAGACACACACACACACACACACACACACGAACACAGACATAAGGGCAGTCATGCACACACACACACACACGCACACATACACACACACACACAGACGCACACGCCCACACACATAAATACACACACAAGGCCACAGCCTATAAATTAACTGATTTCTGGAAGGGGAGCCGTAAAACACACGCAGACACACCACCGCTATCATCGGCTTCCTCCCCGCGACCCACGCCATCAGGGCAGCCATGCATCAGGTGCCGTCCGGGCTTCCATCATCTTGACTGGCCCAGCCCTCCCCGGCCCTCCCCAGCCCTCCCCAGGCTAATGAACGACCGGCGGGCAGGGAGGGGGGGGGGGGGGGGGCGGGGGGGGGGGGACGTCAGGCCACTGACACACTCTACCGGAGGTCGGTGCGCAGGAGGAAAAACACAAAACCTCCCTGTAAAAGTATTCGCACAGTCGGCGTGGAATAAAAGGTGTAAGAGGTGAGAAATCTGAGAGGAGGGGTGAGTGAGCTGAGGGGGGGGGTGAGGTGAGGGGGGGTGAGGGGGGTGAGTAGCAACACACAAAGGAACAGACTTTTTTTTTTTCTTCACCAGCCCTGTGATTATAGTGTAACATAAAGTGGGTCACACACACACTCTCTCACACACACACACACACACACACACACACATTCACACACACACACACACACACACACACACACACACACACACACACACACACACACACAACACACCACACACACACACACAAACCACACACACACACACACACACACACACTCATGCACACTGGGGGGGCCTGGCTCTCACAACAAAGGGCAGGAGTGTTTGGGTGGCAGTGATCGGTTAGATTAGTGCATTGAGAGCATTTCAGTGCTGGAACGAGAGTGCTGCCCCCCCCCCCCCCCCCCCCCCCCCCCCCCCCCCCCCCCCCCCCCCCCCCCCCCCCCCCCAGTCCGCCATGTACCGGTCATGATGTAACACAGCTGATAACAGTAACACAGCTAACATCAGTAACACCGCTGATAACAGTAACACAACCTATAACAGCACCACAGCTAATAACAGTAACACAGCTAACATCAGTAACACAGCAAAAAAACAGTAACACAGCCTATAACAGTACCACAGCTGATAACAGTAACACAGCTATAACAGTAACACAGCCTATAACAGTACCACAGCTAATAACAGTAAAACAGCTAACATCAGTAACACAGCTGATAACAGTACCATAGCTAATAACAGTAACACAGCTAATAACAGTAACACAGCTTATAACAGTAGGCTACCACAGCTAATAACAGTAGCACAGCTAATAACAGTTGCACAGCTAAAAACAGTAACACAGCTGATTATGGTAACACAGCTAAAAACAGTAACACAGCTGAAAACTGTTTCACGGCTGACAACCGTTACACAGCTAATAACAGTTACACAGCTGATGACATTAACATCACTAATAACAGTAACAGAGCTGATAACAATAACACAGCTGCAAATACTCGCACAGCTGACACTGAATTAATGCGCTAAATGAGAGCGTGTCAGCGTCCTTCCAGGGAGTTCATTGAAGGTGATCAATTGGTATGCACCGAGCATGTGTCCGGGGTCTACAACATGAATGTTTAAAATCCACCCAGAACCACAACGGCAGAGCTGAGTGAGCCGAGATGAGATGGAAAAAAAATGCAGGAACGACGAGAGTTTGGAAATGCAATTAAAAATCCCAACTGGTGGCTCAAACCTTGGAATTCCCACCAGGAGAGCAAACAGCCAGTGTGTGAAAGCCGACAAACTCTGACGGCGGAAGCATATCGAGAGTGTGGTCAAAGAAGAAATAAGAGAACACGGGGGGGGGGCGGGGGGGGGCACGGAACCTAAGGGGAGACCGGGGGCAGGGGACGGAGGAAATCAATTCAGCCTGCCGGGGGCCGACGGTCTACAAACACAGGCTGAGATATAGTGGTGGCGGCGAGGAAGCCAGCCTCAGCCAGGGCAGCTAATCCGTCCATCTGAGATGGGTACAGTGCGCGGGGGGGGGGGGGGGGCTCTGGGTGGGACAAACAGTGGGTAGAAGTAATAACTCTCTCAAAGGCCCCTGAGCCAGGTGATCCAGCCCCACCGGTACCCACCGGTTCATCCGGAAGCAGGAGGGCGCTCGGCACTGCGCAGGACAGGAGTTCAGCAGAGAGGGAGCGGTGATCCGGGACCGAGGGTCGGTCCGTTTCACGGCCCGGCCGAGAGCAGAGTCGGCGGGCCCCGCCAGGACTGAATGGACTGACCCGGGCAGCGCGAGAGCGCGTACAGCGGCAGAGAACAATGTTGTTTGTGTAGCCGCGAGGGGACCCATGTATGCACGCCCACTCAGACGCACCCGCGCACACAAACACACACGTGCACACACACACACACACACACACACACACACACACACACACACACACACAAACACACACACACGCACACACAAACACGCACACACACGCCCATGTTGGGCCTGATAAGAAGATTGAATCAGGGCTCCTTCCTGCACGCCTTGATATAAAGGAAGTCAAACATCCACCCCTTGTACTCACTGATCCAGTACACACACACACACACACACACACACACACACACACACACACACACACACACACACACACACACATGCAGCACACACACACACACACACACACACACACACATACACAGACACACAGACGCACACACTCAACAGTGAGGTGGAAAGTTCCAGCTGATAAATGAGACGAGCAGTGTGTTCATGTTCTTGCGAATGAGTCCAGGTTTCTGGGAGGGCTGCTCTGTCTACTGAAGCCTCTGAAGGGGGAACCCCTTCTCCTCCTCAGAAGGACTGTCTTCCCTCAGCGATCACACAGGGATTGTTGTTTTATGACCAGAGATGATATAGAGAGGACCTGAGTACTCTCTAATGCTTTGAAAGGAAACAAGGCGAAGAGAGATACCGGAGGACACACACATGACTCCGCTTTAGTGTGAGAATGTGTGTGTGTGTGTGTGTGTGTGTGTGTGTGTGTGTGTGTGTAGAAAAAAAGACAGAAAGATAAATATATATATCACATTTTTTACTTTCTCTATCTCGTGTTTCTGCATTGTAACATTGTAGCACAGTGCATTTTATGTACTCAAATGAGCCTCGAACTTGGGCTATCTTAATTGTTTGTGTGTGTGTGTCTGTGCGTGCGTGCATATGTGCGTGTGTGTGCTCCTAGGAACCTGTCAGACAGTGTGATAACTCCAGGCGTTCGGCCTGGCGGCGGGCAGCATCCCACACAGAAGATGCTGGGAGGGCGGCAGAGCAGCAGAACCCCCCGCAGAGCAGCAGACCTGGATCGATGCTCTACGGGAACCCGTAAAAAAACGACCTTCGGTGCTCTCCGTACAGACGGCACCAGCATGCATGCATTTTGGTACAGCAACGGCTTCTCTCATTCCCAAGTCAAGCCTTTGTGAGGACACACTGAAGCGGAGACCCTCCATCTTGTTGCCCCCCCCCCCACCCCCCCCCCCCCACCCCCCCCCCCCCCCCCCCCCCAGACAGGGCCGGATGCAGAGAAAACAGCAACGCCGCGTTAAAAAAGTCTGGTTCTGTTATTCCTCTCCTCGCCGCTGTGATCTGGATGGACGTGATGGATTGTTCCCGTGTGTGAAGCGGTGCCCAGCGGACTGTTTTGCTTTTCTGGTACATTACAACCCCACACACACACACGCGCGCGCGCACCATGGACAAGGGGAACAAAGCGCCTTCGGGCGGCCCGAAGGCACGCGCGCCACACCGTCACCGACACAACGCGCCGCCTCCTGGACGTCCGCGCCGAGAGAGACGCAGGGGGTGGGTGGGGGGGGGGGGGGGGGGGTGTCTCTCTGGCGCAAGCTCAGCTACCGAGACGCCTCTTCTGCGCGACGGCCGCCAAGATGCTTTCCTCAGGCCGGGGTGTTGTCTGGAGCTGACGGGCCCCACTCAAGAGCCAGGCGCCTGCTCACTAACGTCCAGTTGAGACGAACAAACACAAAGCAAACGCCGCCGTGACCGACGCCGCTGAAAGCAGCAGTTTGGATGGCCCGGTGCATCGTGGGATATTCACAGGCTCATGGATGCCGATGGGCTCACTCTCGCAGGGGCCCCGCGCGTACGTCGTGAGGGTGCGATTCATACTGAGTGGCGACACGACAGCGATTCTCCACTGATTCTAGTGTACTGTGTTTAGGAGGGAGTGCCGGGTACGACTCGACGTATCTTCCTTTTGGGCGGTTTAGTTGGAAGTTGTCAAAGTGCGAAACAGCGCTCGGGCGATGCGGGCATGCGACCGCATTGTGCCCTGGAAAAGGTCATGCTGCCACAAAGTCAGAGTGAAGGTCCATGTGTGTGTTATTCTGTCGCCCGCGATTGCCTCTGGGACGCTGAATGCCGGCGCACGTGGAGCGTGTGAATGAGTAACATGACAGGCTTACAATATTCAGCAGGCGGCCGTCAGGATGCAGCAGTGTGACTGGCGGCTGCACGCCACGGCGGTGGAGAGCGAAA
>JAXIVH010000005.1:13457493-13462493 GCA_036785325.1 Urophycis tenuis | reverse complement strand
GTTGCCCAGGGATGTCTAGAGTTGAAGAGGGTTAACAGGGTGGTGCCAGGGGTCAGAGGGGTCAGGGGTCAAAGGCTTACTGGTCGGCTGTGCAGCAGAACCAGCTTAGTGATGCGGATGTTGATCCTCACACCCAGGCTCTGGTGGTGGAACATGTTGTACACCTGCCAAGGAATGAAGGGTTGGAAGGCGTTTCAGTTGACACTCCAATCACGCTCCATTATGCTTGAACATATCACCAGTCAATTTGAGTCTAATCTGAAACAGCTCGGCCCAGGTGTGCCCCGGGGCTCTCCCAGCACACCTTCATGAGGAGGAGCTGCATCAGATACCTCCCCCCCCCCCCCCCCCCATCAGCCCAACCTCTCACCACCACTCCGCCACAGGGAGGCGGCCCTGTCAGCCCAGCCGGCGGCCTCACCATGTTCATGACGGTCAGCAGGAAGCGGCGGGCGGCCTCGGCGCCGTGGTAACGCACCATGTCCCGTGTCGGCCCACCACCACCGTCTCCACGGTGTAGGCGTCGCTCAGCCGGATGGCGTTCCTCCGCCCTCGCGGCTCCTCCCCGGCCCGCGGCCTCCTCTCCTTCCTCTTCCCTGCCGCGCGGACGGACGCAGCGGGGGGGGGGGGGGGGCGGACGCAGCGGGGGAGGCGGAGGGGGAGGGGGGAGGGGGGGGGGGGAGACACAGAGACGAGATGAGTTAGGGGAGGCTGTGACGCACGGCAGGAGGGAACGCGTTATCTCGCCGATCGAGGGGGGGGGGGGGAAGCAGGGGTTTTTCGGGAGCGTGGGGTTTTTATTGCTGTTTCATTCACTTTCCTGCCGTTTCATCAAAAAGGAACCCGGTGACACACATTGCATAATAGAAAAGGCGCACTTCCCAGGAAAGAAACACGCTTCGGCGAACTCATGTTGCTGTTCTCACTCGCCGAACCCTTCGTGTTTTGCTAATCCAGATGGCTGACTCACAATTCGCCGCAGACTGAAAACCTGGAGGTTTTTTCCCATGCGTAAGTGGCAGAAGCAGAAAACGGCCTTCCACGCAGTGGCCAAGTAAACACAGAGTGACACGGAGTGACGATGGACGAGTTCTGACAAGGCAAAAAACACGAAAATAAAGTGCAAAAATAAAACACACGACGTGACACGGCGACAAAACACAACCATGTGCATAATAGGGCTGTTTCAACAGCCCTCCTCCCCACCAATGCAAACACATGTCGCCGTGTGGAAAACGGGGCGCGAAAGCAGGGGAAAAACAGTTCAGGTCTTGACAGTTCCTGCCCCGCGTGGCCTGGTGGGGGGGCCGTTGTGAAGGGGCCCCGCGGCGACAGACAGAGGAGGTGTTTCCAGTGCGGGGGCTGTCCTCCCGTCTCCCCCCCTTCTCCCCGTCTCCCCCCCGGCTTGACTCCGGTCCATCTTACGTCCGCACACTCGTAGTGTGAGGGCCGGCCTCCCCCTAACCCCCCCCCCCCCCCCCCCGACAACACCGAGTCCACACCGAGAGCGCCGTCTGATGGATCATGTGCCCCGAGGTCTGGCTGCGGTCTCTCTGACTTAGTGTTTTTATGGCCGCGCTACACAAAGCCGCCCTGGAGGATGGCCACGTGTTGCATAACAACACGGAGCGCCGCCGCGGCTAATCGCGCGCTAGCCGCTTTTAGAGGACAATTAAGTCAGAGTGCTCCGATGCGCTGGCTCGACAGCGGAACAATGGAGGGCTGGTTGGGAGGGGAGGCTGCATCATGAAAACAACCTGAAAGCGCCGGGTCGGCCCCGGTGGACGGGGCGCTCAGACGGCCCCCTCCGCCGTTCCTCCGCGGCCCTGACGTCGGGGCCAGCGCCGATAGCCAGAGACGGCTAAACAAGTTTGCGTGTCGGGCTGTTGTTCACCTGCTGGCTGCTGCCGGGTACTGCAGCAGCAGGAGCGGAGCGGGGAATGAGGGGTGATTCACCGAGTCTATCAGGCGCCTGGTTAGCTTGCAGCAAAGTGAGGACAGACGCTTTGTTCTTGGGGACTGTGTAACACGAGAGAGGGGGAGAGGGAGACACAGAGGAAGAGAGAGAGGAGAGAGAGAGAGACAGAGAGAGAGAGAGAGAGAGGAGAGAGAGAGAGATGAGAGAGAGAGAGAGAGAACAGAGAGAGTGAGACAGAGAGAGGGAGAGAGAGAGAGGGAGAGAGAAAGAGAGGGAGACAAAGACAGAGAGTGATAGAGAGAGGGAGAGAGAGCGGGAGAGATAGAGAGAGAGAGGAGAGAGAGAGAGAGAGGAGAGAGAGAGAGAGTGGAGAGAGAGAGAGGGAGACAGAGAGAGAGAGAAAAAGAGAGAGCACATTCCCCATAATACTTTATTATGCCACACTCAAGATAAACCACAGGGCCCTCCCAACCACTAGTGCATTGGCAGCCCAACAGAAG
Organism: Urophycis tenuis; assembly: GCA_036785325.1. Taxonomy (NCBI): domain Eukaryota; kingdom Metazoa; phylum Chordata; class Actinopteri; order Gadiformes; family Phycidae; genus Urophycis; species Urophycis tenuis. The sequence goes on along the minus strand of JAXIVH010000005.1, from coordinate 13,460,075 downwards.
AATCCACATTGTTGTGTGTTGCCTCTCCTCCTTTAGGAACCAAACACACAGCCAGAAACAGAAGAACAATAAAGCAACTCCATTGTGTGTGTGTGTGTCCAGGACTTTGCATGATGCACATTTTATAATAATAAAGATAAAGTTAATTATATTTTCAGTCAAGATTTCCGATTGACTGTTCAGTTTTCTTCGATTTGTCCTCTAACCTGCATTAGTCATTTGTAATAGTGACAGTGATGTTCTTTCAATCAAAATGGCGTACACGCCGTGCACCTTATACTGATCTGATCGTCTCTGTGTGTATATATATATATATTTAACCACCGTCCTGTTTTTCCAGTTCTTTATTGATCATTCGTTCTCTGTTGGGTCTCGTGTTGATCGGCTGTCAGTAACTGCTGCTGTGAGCACATCCTCCTGTGAGCACATCCTCCTGTGAGCACCATCCTCCTGTGAGCACATCCTCCTGTGACCCGAGACATCCGTGAGACGAGAACAACGACGGACGTTGCGGCGCGAGACGTCTCACCAGAGCAACGCAATCCTGACACGGTGAGGCAGGTTGTGGTCAATTGAAAGCAATTTTTGGAGGAGAGTTAAATATGAGGCGGATGATTCTGCTTTAATTGGTTTGCGCGGTGCGGTCCGTTTCAAACGCCTTCACGTCCCGTGAGCGCCGAGAATCCAATTCAAAGGATAACTCCGTAATGAAAGGCCGCAGGACAGTTGCAAAAAAAATCATTATGTCTGATCAAATTAGCCCGGCGTGGCACCAGGATCATGATGTGGATGCCAATCACACGGGGCCGTTTACCTTCCGGTCCTTTTGGATACGCCTTCACCTTGCGGATGAATGACGGGTAAGTGCCAATGGAAGGGGTCAGCGTGCTTCATGCAGAAAATAAGTCTGGCAAAGTCAGACATTCTCCGCCGATGGCGGCAATGCAATCACTGTGGCTGACTAGGCAGAGACGCACGGAGACCCTGCCGGTCCCAGCCCATGGTCGATGACCAAACCAACAGTGGCGCCCGTCGAGGATAAAAAACCTCAAATCGACTTGTTTTCAGGGGTGCCGCCCAAGAGGCAGGTAGAGGTGGGGGTTCGCTTCAAGGACACCTACAGGTACGTTGCGGAAGCCCTCTTTGTCCTTGCCTCTTCACCATCCTCCCCCTTAGAAAGGCCGCTTTCTCTGAGATCCGGCTTGAGTCCTGGGCCTGAGGAGGACCTGAGGGAGGCCTGGAGGAGGTCGCAGTTGAAGAGCCCCCCGGCGTGTTTTGGTAGCCGATCAGGTAGCGTCTACCTGGGTCCGCGCGGGCCCTGCTGTTGCTCTAACCTCCTTCCTTTCCTCCGACGACCATTAACTTCTCGTGTTCCCGTTCGCGAGGAAAGAATTTCATTATCGGGACGCGCTACCAGAGTGGTCTTAGTGGTCGCGACAGTAACGATGCACAATTCACAAAATAAGAGCGAGGAGAGAGAGCTGTGCGTGGCGAACATCACTTCCCTCTCATTGCTCTGTCCACACGCTTGCCGTCCATCCGTTCTCGCGACAACCGTGGGGATTGCGACGGTGTGAGAAGTTGTGTTTGTGTTTGTTTGAGATTATTCTAGCGCTTGTATTTAACAATCGTTCACCGGGCCGAGAATGTGGAGCTCCTGGCTACATAGTAGGTGCCTGTGAAGGGATCGAGGATTGGATGCCGGCCCGACCATTTTTCAGATTCTCTCCAGTGCCGAGCAGACCACAGCCCTGCCTGTTTTCACTCAGACGGCTTGGCTGATCGCTCTATCTGGACAAGTGATATCATACCATCATAAACAGCCATTATCTTCCCTCGCTCTCTCTCTCCTCTCTCTCTCGGGCGCTCTCTCGAGGAGAATCCACGGGACCGTGCACATTTCCAGGGCCGTTGCAGAAGATGAGGCAGAACCTGCTCTGTTGGGTTCCGCAGCCATGGTTCCATGACCGGCGTTCCTGCGAGCACTGTGCTGCTCTTTGTTTCCCCTTCTCTCTTTCCATCCCCTACCTCGCCTCACCTCGCCGCGCGACACGAGCCCTTCCCCACACCCGTCCCCGTCGGGCCCAACAGCCCCAGGCCACGCCCCCCCCACCCGTCCGCCCCCACACACCCGCTGCTCTGCGCTCAGGGGCGACGAGATCAATTCTTCCACTTTCCAAGCTTTTCCGTGGCCCACGCGCTCACCACGTCTGTCCTGGATCTCCAGCCTCTGCACCCCTCGATCATCAGACCACGAGGGTCCCGGGTCAGTGAGGGTCACGGCCCCCTTCACACAGGGTCTGACCGAGCGACCAGCGACATAAACCCAAAGTGCATGGAAGGCTCCACCTCAGAAGAAATGGCGGCTGGTTCCTCGTTTGGTTTGGTTCTGGTAACGTCCCCCGTTTGCACGAGGCTGTGGCTGCCTATGACATCACTCGCTTCGGTTCGATTTCGACACGGCAATCAATCAATCACGTGTGCAGTGTGCGTCTGCTGCACGCGGTGCGCGGCTCTCCGACGCGCCAGCAAACACTTGATCAATCAGGCGGCTAATATAAACTCATAGAAACGTTTGCATA
>JAXIVH010000005.1:13448643-13457293 GCA_036785325.1 Urophycis tenuis | reverse complement strand
AGAGAGAGAGAGAGAGAGAGAGAAAGAGAGATATGGAGAGAGAGAGAGAGAGAGAGAGAGAGAGAGAGAGAGAGAGAGAGAGAGAGCTTACTCATATATATTGACTGCGTTCCCATTTACGATGGCATGCAACATGTGAGGATACACCGAGAAAAAAAAAAAAAAAAAAACTCTGGGCTTTGGCAAGCGTTTTGCACGGCCTGTGCAGCAGACCAGAACCCGTGCAACATATGTCCGCAGAACTGCGCGGGCGTGGTGCGCGGGGCGTGTGCGTGTGCGCGGGCATGTGCGACGCGTGCCGATTCGTTCCACGGCCGTCCCCAGCACCGTTGCAGAGTCCCGGTCCCGCACGGTCCCCAGGACCGTGCGGATCAAGTCATGCACACAGAACACACAGAAGAAGACCGGCAGCTAGGACATGTGGCCCCAGATTCACGGCCGTGTCATGAACGTCCATCTGGTTTGATTTCGAAGGATCATTTCACAGGGCTTCGACTTGTGGCCCTCGTTTGTATCCGTGACAACACTATAGTGTTCCCATGGAGAGCATCAATCCCTCGGGTTCCCCCTGTTCCAGATGCCCCATGTGAAAGATTAGTTGACGATCGTCAAATAGATGAGGAGAATAATTTAAAACAGGGATAAAGACAAACAGAGGAGCACAGGGTGAGTGGGAGGCCTACTGGGGGGAAAATAGAGACGTTACACTGACAACATCTTGATGAAATGAGAAGGCTGAGTTTGATACACACATCACAGATTCGCACAACTGTATGTTGGTTGCTGTTGAGGTTACATGGACCATCAAGTTATGAACTGTGCGGCCCGAATACAGAGCAAATCTAATGTAACCCTAGGAAACACAATAGTATTACACTGAAACAATAACTTCCACAGAGCATGAAACAGGATAAATAATGAGTGAGCATGGCATGAATCACTGTCTTAAGGAGCAGCCAGACATCAGCCCTCAAGGGCAGCACCAGGTCTGCTGGAGCTAATTGTGCCAGGTGATGTCACTTTCCATTAGAGTGCATGGAGCTAATGGCGGTTGGCTCTTACAGTACAACAGTACCGGCCTTGTATATTTGTGACACACATCGTAATATTACTTATTAGCAGACACCGTACGAGGCTGACGGCGGATTCTTTTTCAGATACGTGTCGTAAATGATTTGGGGTGAATGGGTTCGGACCCAGAACCTTTGGGCTGGGATACCCTAATGAACCCTAATGACTATGTTGCCCCCCCTACGATCACCCATTACGAAGTGTTTACCTCGTCTTTAGCCGCACCTGACACTTCTCTGCCAGATCGCACTCTGCACCTGTGCAGAGTAAACCCCCACAGGCAGGGGTCAGTGGAGGCTACAACACATGTTGACCAGCAACAGGCTGGATTATAGTCATTCCCCAGCTCTACAAACATGATGTCGAGTCATGATGCTATTCACAGGTAGCCTTCCCTGCGCTGAACAGCCGGGGTTGTGGCATACTGGCTGCTGCACAACAGCACAAGAGCACTTTAAGTCTAAAAACAGAAGACTGCCTAACGATCCCTTTCAACACTGAAAGCAAGCATTATTTTTTTTTTGTCTTTATTTAGCCTGCATTCAGGCATTCCCTTCTTCTGGAGGTCTGGAGGGAAGCCAGGCGTCCACAACACAGCTGCTACAATGCGCCGGGCCTCTGGAGACGAGTAAATGGGATTCGATTTGACCCGCACGCACTCCTTTTAAAGCCAGCCTATACTGGCGCTAATGCAAGGACAGCCGGCGCGTGTACACACAGACACACGTGGAGGCGGATCGCCATAGTCACTGTGGCTAATATGTCCTTTGCATGGTCAACGTGTCTGCATCTTCCTGGATCAAACCCCCCCCACCCCCCCATCCTCACCAAATCCCATTAGCTTGAGGTTTAGACACTTTTAAGGCCCTGCAGGACAGGTGAGCCCCCTTGAGCTGTGTTGAAGCCAGATAAAAAGGCATTTCAGAAAAAGACATGGTAACTTTTTAGAGCCTGTCAGGAGGGTGTGTGTGTGTGTGTGTGTGTGTGTGTGTGTGTGTGTGTGTGTGTGTGTGTGTGTGTGTGTGTGTGTGTGTGTGTGTGTGTGTGCGTGCGTGCGTGCGTGCGTGCGTGTGTGTGTGTGTGTGTAAAAGAGTGGGGCACCTTAACCCGTTCAGGAAGGCACCTGACTGGAGGGTGCCTCCCTGAAACATTTAAAGGCGTGAACGCCTTTGAGTGCATATGGGTTAAAGCTTGACCCTGCCTGGCTGAGGGTTAAAGCAGAGAGGAGCTGGAGGTGGTGGTGGAGGTGGTGGTGGGGTTGGGGCTGGGGTAGAGGGAGAGGGGAGCTCGGGGGCCTGGATAGTGTTACCAGCCCAGACCGCACTGCCTGGAGATCAGTGTCAGACATGCACTGGCCAACCATAATAATGAGACGTGTGCTTCTGTTGGGGCTGAGGATGGCCTACACCAGCTTTGTCCTAAACCTGACCTAGTTTTCACTGCACACATGGAGGGGGAAGAGAGTCCACAAGAATCAAGACGTCTTTCAAAGAGAAGCCCCATCTTCTCAGGTGGCTATCAAAACAAAGACAAAGATCCTGCCCATTTTTTTCCCTTCCTTGTTGGGTTCTAATTGGGTATATACGAGACATTCCCCGAAGGCATTAGGGTGTTAACATTAAATGTCAAATGAAGACGCCTTTGTGTTTGTACGTGTCAGCAGGTGAACTTAAAGTTATAACACACAGACGCTGCACTGGAATGTCTGGGTGCCAAAGTTTCATTCATTTCAGTAGCATCAGGCATGTATCATGTATGCAGTGTTTCATTAACATCAGGCATGTATCATGTATGCAGATGTTTCAGTAACATCAGGCATGGTTCATGTATGCAGTGTTTCAGTAACATCAGGCATGTATCGTGTATGCAGTGTTTCAGTAACATCAGGCATGTATCATGTATGCAGTGTTTCAGTAACATCAGGCATGGTTCATGTATGCAGTGTTTCAGTAACATCAGGCATGTATCGTGTATGCAGTGTTTCAGTAACATCAGGCATGGTTCATGTATGCAGTGTTTCAGTAACATCAGGCATGTATCATGTATGCAGTGTTTCAGTAACATCAGGCATGGTTCATGTATGCAGTGTTTCAGTAACATCAGGCATGTATCGTGTATGCAGTGTTTCAGTAAAATCAGGCATGTATCATGTATGCAGTGTTTTAGTAACATCAGGCATGTATCATGTATGCAGTGTTTCAGCAACATCAGGCATGTATCATGTATGCAGTGTTTCAGTAACATCAGGCATGTATCGTGTATGCAGTGTTTCAGTAACATCAGGCATGTATCACGCATTCAGTGTTTTAATAATATCAGGCATGTTTCGTGTATGCAGTGTTTAATAACATCAGGCATGTATCATGTATGCAGTGCGTGAGAGAGAAAGAGGGAGAGAGGGACAGAGAAAGTGATTGCACATGTTAGTCTGTGTGCACATATGTGCTCATATGTGTGTCTGTGTGTCTGCCTCTCTCTCTCTCTCTCTTTCTCTCTCTCTTTCTCTCTCTACACACCTGCTGTGTGTGTGTGTGTGTGTGTGTGTGTGTGTGTGTGTGTGTGTGTGTGTGTGTGTGTGTGTGTGTGTGTGTGGTGTGTGTGTGTGTGTGCGTGCACGTGTGTGTGAGTGTCTGTGTGTCTGTGACACAGTGACCCCATAGCCAAGACTATCAGCTGCCTAAACTGTTTGGCACCATGGTGACAGTCAATGCTTCCAGAGAGCTAGCTAATCTTGGGGGGGCAGACAGCTCTGCAGTGTACTGCCAGAAACCAAGTGTCAGCAGCAGCTATAGCTGACAGAACTTTGATGCTTCAGACTTGGACTGGAATGAAATGAAGTGAGGAGCATTTGCACTCATGCACTTATCGGTTGATAAGTTGAAATCATACCAGAAGTTGGAAGGCTTGGCTCGGCATGATGCGTCAATCTGTGAATGCTATGCAAACTTTAACATGAGTAAAAGTACGCTGGAAAGAGAAGAGGTGATGTATATGTTCGCCTACCAGGCCTCCGCAGGTACTGAGCGAGGCGTAACGAGTCCGTGCGGTTGACTATCCATCCCGTGTAAAAGCAGAGCTGGTCCCGAGGGATCCGCGACAGCTCGGGACTCTTGCCTCTTTTCCTTTCCTCGACGATAAAGTTGTCGGAGAGGAACGAGTTGTCACTTCTGAGATTCAAGTAAAGATTAGTTCCGAAAGCGGGGAGCAACAGAAGTAAGCGATCCTCGATGGTCGTGCCGTGACCACCCGGGACGTCCTGAGGGGAGCGCCGGTCGCGGTACCGCCGGCTCTGGTGGTCCTGCAGCAGGTGTGCGTCCTCTCCAAATAGCACCATGGGAACCACCTCATCCGTCTCCAGTTCTGGCACAACTGCCAGGGGAAGGTAGAAACACAGTCGGTCAAGTGACATCAAGGTTTACGTTGGGTTTATACCTGTGCACTTCTGTCATACTGCAGGAAAAGGAAAATCGGAATTATTTCCCGTTAATAATGCATTTAATACTAAAAGTGCCACCGCGAGGACACGTTATTAGACATACTAACCCAAAGAACGTTGCAATGAGCGTGCACAAGACAAGAGCGATATGTGAAGGCATCCCAATGCTGTAGAATAGGCTATTCGAGGAAAATCACAGCTTCTCTGTTTCTTTAAAGTATCAGTCCAACGACGAGATTGAGAACGACATGCCGATAGAGGAACAAGGCCTGAGGCCAATGCGTAATGCTATGCGCGTATATAGGTTACTTACCAGTCTCCGCAATCAACCCGATAGAGAAGAATGAAAGCAGCAAGACAAGCGGTGTAACATGACTGTCATGCATGATACAGCTAAGCAGAGGACCTATAAGGGGGGATGTAAGCGCTTGCGAAGCCAGAGAGGACTGCACAACTTTTCTAAAGTTTGAGAAGTTAGTGTTGATTCAGCCAAGTGAATTTGAAACTCCGGGCATGCCTCCTGGAAATTGGCACCGCCTTCCTGTCAACGCGATTGGTTTAGACGTCATATACAACGCGGCTCTGCCGTCTCGTTGGTACGTGAGGGCTGTCCGTCAGGAGTCCCTCTGAAACCCTACACGTGGGTTCAAGTGAAGAGGGTGCAGTTGTGACGTTGCCGGGAGCTAATAATGCTGGTATAACAGAACAATAACTATGTCTTGAAAAAATAAAAGCATACACACATGTTTGTAAATAAATATTACAGGAGTAGAACTAGAAATGTCTATTAATTTAGTATAACGTAAACGACTTCAGACCTAGATTCAGACCAGATTTCAGAAAGACTATGATATAGCTATTTAGCCTTTGGCCTTTCACAAATTTGAACCCAAAGAAACCAAACGTTTGTAATAACCAAACCTCAAGCCCTCCCTCTATCGCTGCATGTCATTATAGTTGCTGATTCAGCTTTGGTGCAGGTGATCACTGAAGTGACCTCCCCTAGGCACAAATTTCAGCCATTCAGAGACCGTGTTTCTAACCTTTGTTTGCCCCGTTAATCCTTCAGATAACTGGCACGTATAAAGCAGCCAACACTGACCAGCATAGACAGGTGGATGGATAGATGGAATGATGGATGGAATGATGGAATGGATGGACGGATGGATGGAGGGATGGATCAGTAGAAGGATGGGTGGGTGGATGACTATCTACTACACATATAGAGCAATGTACAGAACAAGCGCAAAAGCAAATTGTAGAATCTATGTGTGTGTGCGCGCGCGCGTGTCTGCGTCAGTGTGTGTGTGTGTGTTGTGTGTGTGTGTGTGTGTGTGTGTGTGTGTGTGTGTGTGTGTGTGTGTGTGTGTGTGTGTGTTTGTGTGTTGTGATAAGAGAAGGCAATATTGAGATAGACATCCTTCCAGCTCCAAATCATTTTTTGTCCTGAAGTTGCAGCTCAACAACGCTTTTGACAGGGCGACCTTAGCTGGTGGTGTGCTCCATCTAGTGGCTATTAAGGGAATAACAGTATTTAATTAATGGCATTTTATTCCTGTAGCAAAACACAGCAACGGAGTACATTTCCAGACTGATTAAAGACCAGACATGATTGTACATGATTGTTTTTTTTTTTATAACATATAAAAGGAGAGTTGTATACCCATGCGCGTCCATCAATGCACGAGGTCTTTACATTATTTCCTGCATAACAACACTTCAGAAATTAATACTTCAATATGCTGAAACATTTAGACCATGCTTTCGGTACGCATCCCTTCAAAATTGAAAGCACATTAAAACTCCCTCAGCCATCACCTAAAACCCTTCAAAGGGTCTCTTGGCACGCCAATGGAGTCTATGTGTAAACATGAAAAAAAAAAAAAAAAAAAAAAAAAAAAAGCTTTAAGTTGAAGGACGAACGCTGCTATTACTTGGGGGTTACAGTCCGGTTCCTAGTGCTCCATGATCTATGCAATCACATAAAATGCGTCAGTATTCTGTGACACTTATTTGTACAAGGCATGATTATTGCGTACATGTCGTGTTATTAAGTAAGGTGAGACGTGAGTTGGAACGGCAGAGCGCAGCTGGACGGAGGAGACCGCCCCGCTGTTGTTTCCCTTCCCTCAGCCATCGAGTCATTCATCTCCACCATAACTGGTTTGAAAGAAAAGCCAGGTAAGAAAAAAAAATTGATGTATAAAAAAAATGAAGACCAGCCAAAACATTACAAAACACTGCACCCCACCCCCACACCCAGCGAACACGAGCGTTTTGGAGAAGTCAATGTGATACTGGACCACATTCGTCTCTGGCTGACCACATATAACCCCCGTGGGCCGAGAGCCAGCAGGTCTTGATAGATGAAGTAGGCCTACTGACGCAGGGCAGCTGTTGCTGCAGGGGTTGGGAGAGGCAGTTGGGGAGGCAGTTGGGGGGAGTTTGAGGGGGGCAGGGGGGGGGGGGGCATTTGACAGTATGCAAGTCACCACAGCCCCTTCAACAATATGGGATGCATTAGGCGCAGTAATGAAAACAAAAGCTTTTGTGTTTTCCTTCGCCTTGTTTTTCTTGCTGGCTTCCCCGTGTTTACAGAGCCGGGGGCATTGCTACTGACAACCGGCGTGGAGACGCTCGACCGCCGCTGCGCCGCCGCTCATGGCGTCCTGCTCCGTACGTGAGGGACGCTCGCGGCGCGCCAGGGCCTGGCCGCCGTGTTCCACGGTGTATGGACGACGTGGACGCGCTCCATCGCCGAAGCACACGTCGCTGGTCTGGTCTCCATGTGGGACGGGGAGGATCTCATTGCATATAAAACATTAGACACGATACATTCCGATGCTGCGTTGCTCTTGCCTCGCGTTGGCACGCCGTGCGGTCCGTCCCGTTTGATTGCGACGGTGGACGTATTGTTTACCGAGAACCGCTCAGTACACGGTCTTCGCTGGGGCAGGTCGTCTCCGTGAGAGACAAATGTCAAAGTGGCCGTTTTTGCTCTCCTTTCTGGCCACCCCACCCGAGCCGTTGGAAAGGCCGCCCGACGTCCCCCCCCTCTCCTCGGTTGAACTGCTCTCCTCTTCCTCGTCCTTCATCCTCCTCCTCCTCCTCCTCCTCCTCGCCCTCCTCTTCTTCGTTGTCGCTCCTCTCATCTCTGGTCATCTGTATACAAAGAGGGCATGACGTGACGAGGGAAGAAAGTGGAACGGGATTTGAAAAGAAAGGAGAGGAACATGAAAGGAGAGAGAGAGGGAGGGAGTGGGTGGGAGAGAAAGAGAGAGAGAATGAAAATAAAGGGACAGAAAAAGTCTCTCAACCATTTTTAATTAGAGCACATTGGAGAGGAACAAAAGAGAACAAGATATGTTCCTGAAAGGAGCACGCAGGAAACGTGATCTGCGGTGAAAGGCGGTGTACAAGATGTGCGTCAGGTCAATCAGGTGCAGAGCCCCATGTCATAACTCCCACCAGCAGAGTTCTGCTGCAATGCCTCTCTGCACTGAGTGAACACAAGAAACCCTAAGATTTGGTGCGATGCTCCAAAACACAACTGTGATGCGTTGGCACATGTTGGATCAGGGGACGAATGTAAATGTACTCTGTATTTATTGTATGTTTGCTTTTATATTGACAACAAAGTACTAAGTACGTATTGATCTCCTTGTGTAAATGTATCCATGGCCTTTCCCCCCCATCTCTACATCTCTACAACCACACTGGGGTCAAAGTCCAGGGTCTCAGGCCTTGGAAACACACTTAGTCCAATACATAGGGTGTGAATACACTGGGGGCATTAAACACCTCACTGAGACCTGGAGTCACATTGACCTGTGATTGTGATGTCTTCCAATGGCATGTTTTTTTTCTTCTTATTATTTTTTTCTTATTGCATGTCATTAGCTCTTGAAAAGGTTACACTGGGTATATAGACAACGTGACAAACCCAGGATTTACTCACAGTGCCAAACAGAAACTTGCGGACCATGCGGAGAATGAGGTAGGCCCAGAATATATGCAGGAAGAGCAGGACCACCAGCATGACGTTGAAGAAGTAGTACCCAAAGAAAGGTGGGTAGTATTCGACCGGGTAGACCCAGGTGCAGTGGATCAGCCTGGTGAAGAGTTGACACATTAAAACCATGG
>JAXIVH010000005.1:13423643-13438643 GCA_036785325.1 Urophycis tenuis | reverse complement strand
GGTTACACCCAGCTCAGGCACAATTACATAGCTGGTTTTTTTTTCTCCCTTCAGGTAGCAAGCGCAGGAGTGAGGGGGGTGGAGAGAGCAGAACACACACACACACACACACACACACACACATACACACACTCCTGTTTCTCTCCAAGGCCTGCAGGGATCCGCTGCCTTGTTTGCATTGTGCTCCTGATAAAGTACAAAGAACACTACTCTCCTACATTGTGTGCACCACAGTTCCTTTCTATAGATCTGCATGCATGTAGGGATGACTGCGTTGTGGTTGTGGGATAATAAGAGATAAGGACATGTGATGTTGACCTTTTTTTTAATATCAATTACAAAACAGGAGGGAAGAAACCGAGCTAAAGGCCACGGTAAGGATGGGTGTGTGTGTGCTGATAAAGGAGCAAACAAGGTGCAGCTCAACACCGCACACCTTGCCAAACTAAATGAACAGCCACTGTTCTTTGCTTGTACACAATGATTAACTCACGGCCAGTTAAACTGATTGGGATTCTCATCTGATGAACAAACAGGGAGGAGGTGGAGCCAACCAGGGTGGAGCCAACATTGATCATCAAATACTCAAATTAATATCGGACAATATTGGGCCATTGTTTTGTTTAGTCAAAAAATAGCACAACATTACAATGTAACAACTTCATAACAAAGTTCTGTTGGGTTCCTTAACAGGAAGTGTTGAGTCGGTAGCAGTATGTATGTCCTATATTACAATATAATATAGTACTCCAAATAGTGCATGCTAGATACAGTAAGACTCATAATACCTGAATCATAATTAACCATATTCTCTTATTCAAAGCCCACTAAACGACACACCAAATCTATACCTGTTACCGTTTATTAGGCTAGTTGTTAAGTGCTAGGTGAGCAAGATGCACATCCTCAGCCTGTGCCAAGAGACTAAGAAGACACTTGGGGTTATAGGGAAACAAATTCTTCGCGTGTAGCTTAGCCACGACCCTTCTCAGGTCTGACAGACACAACAGGGATCTGGTCAATGTTCGACTACCAGGTGTGTGAGCCGGTGCTGTTGTTTGTCCAAACTGTGACGCTGCCCGACTCATACACTGCGTAGGCCTCTCCTGCCCGCGGTCACACACTACAGTCTGCGTCGGTGCTGTTGCGTCGGGTCGGTCGTGGTCGGCTGGTGTACACGCGGCACGTTTCTCTTGCTTCGTGTCCAAGCTACCGCCCAGCTCAGAGTCGGTGGGCGTCGCTCTCACGTTTCCCTCGTCGGCACCCTCGCGGGAAGCTTCCGAGACCTCCATCTCCTCTGCGCCGGACTCGTCCGAGCTGCTGTAGTCCACCAGGCAGAGACCAGAGCCCGGCCCGGTGGACCGTCTGGTCGGCACGTCGGCAGCGGGCCCGGCACACGGGCCGGTCCGGTCGAGACCCGGGCTTGTGCGTGTGATTCCCCGTGCTCCGGCCTGCCCCGTTCGCACACAAGGGTCCGACGCCTCCGTTTTCCGGCACGCCAGCAAGAATCCCGGGAAGTCCGCCCTGAGATGCTTCAGGTAGCGCACTAAATACTCCAGAAAGCAGGTTTCCGAGGAGATGAGGAAGTCCAGGAGGGTGCTGGGATCGAAGGAGATGCTGCGGAGGAAGACCAGGAAGTGGCAGTGAGGGTTGAAACCAGAGCAGCAGGACGTCGCCGACACGGCCTCGGGATTTGAACCGGCACACCGACTGTGGAGGACACGTGACAGAATACAGAAGACACGGGTTGCTTTAATGAGCTTTCTACGTTCTTCATCACGTTTGTATTTAATGGTGTTTGAATTCAATGGACACATGCAGGATCCCAGGGCCAACAAACATGTTGTCCCTTCTTAGAATGAACATGTTGATCACTACTTCACATACTTCAAAAAACTATGGTGGCACTTGGCAAAACAATTCTAAAAGACACACAACACTACATCAATGTTATGATTTATCTTCGTGATATAAAATATTAAAAATGCATTCTTCTTCTTTCCCACTACCAAGGTATGTGCAAGATAATACCACATGGATGGCCAATATCCTTAAACAAAGAGTGTTACTCTTAACAAAGCTATTTGTCTTTAGATGGTCATCTCCAGATCATTTCCTCATTGTTTATATACTGGTTGTCATGGTGTTCCAGTTATTTCTTGTTATTCTAGTTATTCAAGACAACGATTTGTGTACAAAGCCATTCACAGGAGGAGAAGCTGGGGTTGACCATGACTAGGTGTTACACATTAAAAAAACACATGCGTGATTTAAATCATGCTCCAGAATCGGTGAGTATTTTCCCGCACCTGTTGTTACGAAGGTACAGGGTGAGTAACGTTTTGGCAGCCTCCATCATATCATCATCCTGCTCAGCAAAGACCAGCATGTACCAGCAGCAGAGGTGGGAGGACTCTGCCACAGGGACCCCACGGCCCCTCAGGAATCCCAACAAAACCCCAAGACACGCTCCCACAGTACGGTCGGCATCTGCTGATGAAAATAAACAAGTATCTTTGTGTGTTGCAATAGACAATGCTGCCCTCTACTGTGCAGTGTTTGTAAGGGAAGATGCTAAAGAAGTGCTGTGAAGTGTTCTGTAGAGTTGAGCTTCTACCTGGTAACATGAGTAGCACAGCAACATTGAAATACATTTCTCAGTTTACCTTTCCTGCGAGTGTAGGTCAATTTTTTTAATCAGACAGCATCTGCCACATTTTAGCTTGTGTTACCACTTGCCACTTTAATGCCAACAAATAGCCATAGTGCAGTCCCACCCTAGCTAGCTCACTCCTCAGCATAACCGATGAGATCATGATGAAGGTGATAAGTGTACCTGCTCCTGTCTGAAGTGCCACCTCCAGGGCCTTGAGGACCACCAGACAAACCGCCCGCAGCATCACGTGGTCTGGCATCCGAGGCCGCTCGTCTCCCTGGCCGGACCCTCCAAACGAGGCTTCCGCCGTCTCCACGGGAACGAACTGCAACCAATCGGCAGAGACCGCTCCCAACACCGTACCGGCCAGCGTCTGCATGTCGGCCCCAAAGTGCTGGTCTCTGGACGCCGTGGCTGAGATCTCCCTGAGGGCCCAGTCCTCCCCCGCCTTCTGGAGCAGGGTCCTCTTCAAGAGCAGCAACACCCGCCTCTTCACGTAGTAGTCGCAGGAGGAAGAGGCCGTCGTTTTGATGAGGGCCCGCGCTCTCGTGTACGCCAGTCTCTGACTCAGCGGACAGACGACGGTGCCGCACATCAACCTGGAAGCACAGAGGATCTCCAACAGGTCCAGCAGGGCGGAGAAGGTCACTGCCCAGCTGCGGGAGTTGTTGGGTAAATACACCCCGGAGGGTCCCTCGTCGACCTTCTCCTCAGGGAGGAAGTTTGAGACCAGAATGGTCAGGTGGGGATCGAAGACGACAAGAAGCTGTTGGAGAATCCCTGGTGAAGATGAATCATAAAACAACTGTCAAGAACATTAATAGTGTATAGCAGAAACTAAAGGGTAAAGGGGGCATTTAGCAGACGCTTTTGTCCAAAGCGACTTACAATCAGTACATTTGTGGGGTTCGACGTGTGGACAGTTGGAGGAGGTGGGGGAATCAAGGGGATCGAACCACCGACCCTACGGTGAGTGGACGACCCGCTCTGTCCACCCGCTCTACCCACTGAGCTACTGTCACCCCACAAACTAAGCAACTGGACGCACATCACACTTACCCGTTTTACTTTTCTGTGAATCTTTTAGAAGTCTTTTGAAGACGCTGGTGAAAGACCATAAGCACGGATCCAGTTCTTTGCAAGTGAAGCCGTTCTGAAACGCCTGCACACACGTCTGGTGCCAGACTTGGTCGATTTCCCCCTATGCAATGTAAAAGAATGTCAGCACAAAGTAGACTCTGGCACACCACCGCATTTTTACCAATAATCTAATCCCTAAAACACGCTCAACTGGATCAGAGGAGAGTCTACAAAATAAACTAATATAACCAATAGCAACAACGAATAAAATCTAGTATGATATGACTGTCAATTTCAATATAATCCCAATGTAAAGTCATATCGTGCACAAATTACTTAACACTTACAGAATTATGGAGCTGGTAAGAAATGTATGTTGACACACATTTGGCAGCCAAATGGGATATCATCTGGTCGTCGGTCTGGAATTGATTAACCTGCAATAAGGTGAGCAAATTACTATCAATACTGTTAATCAAGCTGTTTTTTTATTATTAGTTTAGGCGAGTTATTGAGTTTTTAATACTCACAAGTGTGGACATGATATGTGCCTCTTGAAACTTTTGGTAGATTTGCGAGAGGTAGAGAGCGGTTTCTGGCCGCATGGTTTGAGACATGAGATCGCCATGTATCTTGTCGACCAGAGTCAGAGTGATACAAGTCAGCTCGGTCAAATTCATATGGAAACATTTAGTAGTAATACTCGATGCACACAACACGCAAGAATCGTCTTGCAACGTAACATTTTGACACAGTACTGCAAATATATTGGTGGCTACATCCCCGGCAGTTTGGTTCGGAGGTGACCCTTTGAGAAGACATGTGTATGCATCAGTAATAGAGTCAACACAGTCCTTTATACCGTCCATGATGGCAGGACCACAGAGCTCCAATAGTGCGGTAGAGACAAGCAACACAAGGCTTTATGGATAAAACACGCAACGAAGACTGCAGGGTTGAACAATAAATAAAAAATAGCTGCACCCACGTTCACAACGTGGGTGACGAATAAAAACAAACTCCGCGCTTCTCTTCCGTGTGACGATGAACCACGTGATAATCACGGAAGTAATTCAACATATTTGTAAAATGTTATTTTTGTGTCTTTCCGGATCTCTTTCCGGAGGTGTTTCAGGTTTGTTTCTTTTTTTTGTGTCGCTATTTCACAGCATATACATAGATACATACATTGGCCGTTGGATCGTACTTCAACATCTGTACACAAATACAAATACTCGGGGAGTTGCTATGGAAAAAAATAGATGTAAATAAATATAATATTATTTAGTATGACTAGAAAAATAAAAACATTGGTTGAGAAATGTTAACGTTTTAGTTGTTTTAATCCAGTAAAATTGCAGCACCACCTGTATTTGTTTACAGGACAGTTTTGGCCGCTCCAATATGGCGGTAACGTTGACGTATCCCAGCAACCGGTCGGAGCAGTCAATGCGGCGTCGGCGTTGTATATACGTTAGACGGTGCTACGGTGCCAGGTTGTTTTTTTTATTTTGCAACTGAGTCAACGCTCGTCTCTTCTGGACGCTGATTGGCTGAAACACACCTACAGTCTCTTCTGTACGCTGATTGGCTAAAACACACAGAGCCCATGGTTGGCTTTTTTTTGCTGCCGTCTGTCAAGTAAGTCTTTGTTTTACATTACCTGTGAAGAGCTGACATTTTCTATGAAATATAACCCACTGGTAAACATATCATTAATACAACCCGTCGTTCTCGTGTGTGGAAGCTCATGCACATTGAACTCTTTTAGGCATAGTTGCAGTTAGCTAGCTCCTGCTAAGGTTAGCCTGGTAGCTAGCAGCGTAGGGTGTTTTAGCTACAGTTGCTACCCTGGCTTATACCTTACACTCTATATGACCTGTTGTATCATCTTACTCCTATTCACTACGTTCTCCGGAATGGCCCTACCCAGAGTTTATGTTGGGGTTATAGCTGTGAGGAGCAAACATAACATTGTATTCATGTTGTACTACTAATGTTAGCTGGCGCTCGTAGCTGGAGGGTCTATTGTTTATGGTTTATCTACAACTGACTGCTCTAGTGTGTTTATGTTGGAGACTGCATTATATGATTAGAGTGTGCCGGTCATCAATAAAAAGTCTTATCTCGTGAACTCTTGCAAAGGTTTTTAATGCGCCTGTGCCAACTCTTGCTGTTCTAAATGTGCCCCATATTTGCAATGTTGGCCAGCTAAGTGTACCGATTATTACTGGAGTCACTGTCTGTATTACTCAATAAGGTGTCACTATATTAACACATAGTATTGCTAACTGCGTATCATATAATTATGGGATTTCTATCTGATCAACGACGTTTAACTAAACTGGTCTGTGCGTCAACGTATACACCAAGTATGTAAACACTGAGGCAGAGTATGTGTGAGCTAGGGATATATTTGTAAACACAAACTTGTTTCGTGAACCACTGTCATGTTTGTCCCATGGGCTGTTTGATCACTATTGTACAAAAAGGCACCCATATAATCAATGCTAAAAACCCACAATTTCTTCGATTTGAGTAAGGCATGCATTTGCCATAACAACAATGCCCACCAACCCCTCCCATCAAACGAGTATCCTTTCCCTGCGTCTCTCCAAACCAGATGTCCAGTGCAGCCGAACATTCCCTTCACGAAATGTGACAGGATGATAAACCATCAATGCATAAGGAACCCTGAGCTGCACGAGGAGCTGCAGATCCAGGCTGCAGTGGCGGCGGGGGATGTGTGCACTGTCCGCAGGATGCTGGAGCAAGGCTACTCCCCGAAAGTGCGGGACGCCAACGGCTGGACGCTGCTCCACTTTTCTGCCGCCAAGGGAAAGGAGAGATGTGTGCGGGTCTTCCTTGAGCACGGAGGTGAGAGGGTTGTTCTTTTTTCCTTTTGGTGGACATGATGTGTTGTCCTCGGGCATAGCCTAGTAGAATTCGTTGTGTTTTTGGTGTTGAAGCACTGTGACATAACCTTGATTGTAAGAAGTTATAAACTTTCCAAAAGTTTGTCCAAACTGGTCAGAAGAGAACTGTGAAATGAATGATTTGGCTGTTTTGTGCTTTGACAACAAGTTTTTTTTCTTTTTAAACCTCACCACTGTTTACATGCGTCTCAGTGTCCTGCAGTGTAATTCAGCAAGTGTTCCGCAGTGCATGTACTGTTCACTCTTTGCACTGATAATCAAGTTCAAGTTCAAGTAACTTTATTGTCAAATAATGATAATTATTAACTTTATTGTCAAATAATGATAATGACAACTTTATGTAAGTGTGTGTGGACTGATATTGCATTCCGTTCCGCTAATAATGCCATTTCCCATTGACATCGTTTCCTACACTAGAGGGCATTATTTCTCCAGGGGTAAACTACACTTGAAACACTTGTTTCCACTCAAGGTAGAATTGAGTCAATTACCACTTTAATAGAATGCAACCATGTTCAGTTGTATGCATAACATATTTGGTTTGTAGTTGTCAAAAAATACATTTATTTGGTTTGGGTCTTTCGATTTGTACCATACGTTAGGATATTAAACAATCATCCATTCAGTTAGTTGGTTCTAAATTGTCCTACTTTTTTGATGACAATGTTGGTCTTCTCACAATAATTGATGCTTACTTTTTTGTCCTATAGTTTTCCCAACATGCACATTGAAAACAAGTCACTGAGGACAACTCTTTGATTTGTTCTGCTATCTGCTGATGGCTAGACAGCCAATACTTGCTGCACAAAAATACACTGATACAATTTCTCATTCACTTAGTGGCTATGTCTTCAAGGCTAATTGACTGATTAAATATTTAAGTTAAAATGTCCTCTCATGAGGTAGCTGGTAGCTTATGCTTTTGTGGTTCTTGGTAAAAATTACCCTTTTTTTAACTGAGAACATCCCCAGTGTAAAGATATAATATTAATTTCTCACCAAGGACTACTTAAGTACATCTAATCATATAAGCACATCAGAAATTACCACAAGGCGCTAGAATTTACTTCCTTATTTTCAATTATTTGATGTCTCTGATGAGTGAGCCCAGCTAACGGTGTTACGTACACATTCATAACCATTCACGGCTGGCCACCGTGTGTGTGATGTAACACCTTAAAGTACCCCCACCCTGCTCTGTGGACCGCCGCGTCCAAACCCCTCCTGTAACCGAGCCCCCTCTGCCGCCACAGCCGACCCCACTGTGAAGGACTTCATCGGCGGCTTCACGGCGCTGCACTACGCCGCCATGCACGGCCGGGCACGCATCGCCCGCCTCATGCTGGAGTCGGAGTACCGCGGCGACATCATCAACGCCAAGAGCAACGACGGCTGGACGCCGCTGCACGTGGCCGCCCACTACGGCCGGGACTCGTTCGTGCGCCTCCTGCTGGAGTTCCGGGCGGAGGTGGACCCCCTGAGCGACAAGGGCACCACGCCGCTGCAGCTGGCCATCATCCGCGAGCGCTCCAGCTGCGTGCGCATCCTGCTGGACCACAGCGCCAACATCGACATCCAGAACGGCTTCCTGCTGCGCTACGCCGTCATCAAGGGCAACCACTCGTACTGCCGCATGTTCCTGCAGCGCGGCGCCGACACCAACCTGGGCCGCATGGAGGACGGCCAGACGCCGCTGCACCTGTCGGCGCTGCGGGACGACGTGCAGTGTGCCCAGATGCTGCACGCGTACGGCGCCGACACCAACACGCGCAACTACGAGGGCCAGACGCCGGTGGCTGTGTCCGTCAGCATGTCGGGCATCAGCCGGCCGTGTCTGGACTTCCTGCAAGAAGTCACAAGTAGGTGGACTGTTTTTGTGTCTTTGGTGGTTTTATTTTTTTGGGGGGCGTTGAACGTCGTGAAGTGGAGTGACTCTGCACACACTGCACACACTGCACACACTGCACACACTGCACACACTGCACACACTGCACACACTGCACTCATTGCACTCACTGCACACACGGCTTAGGTACTGTCCTTATCCAAATTGTACGTTGACGTGAACCAGGGAAACACTGGTTCTTTGGTCATGTTGGCTTTATTATGCACTTTTACCAATTTAAAAATGCTGATTTTATTTATCAGGTTAAATGATATATGGCTTCATAGCTTCCAAGCTAGAAGAAATGGGTGGTAAAGGTTTATTTGCACATAGGGTAGACAGATGATGCAAAACTAGAAACAAATATTTTCAGATAACTTCATTGGAGATGTCAAAAAAAAATCAAAAACATGAATTAGGAAATATGAATTATGCCTCCCTAATCTCCGAACTCCAAAAGCGATTTGGACGAAATGGGGCCTGGTTTTTAGGCAAGTGGTCCGTGTGTGGCGGTCCAAGTCACAAAGAGTGATAGACTATTTTCTTGTAAGTTGAGAAGAGGAGAAATCTCAGACATGTACAGACAGAAAGCGGGCACGCTGCCAACGGGAGGTTATAATGACCAGTGTTCATTCACAGAACAATCCCTGGTTGAAGAGGGGGAAGCGGAGACCACATTACCTGCAGCACCAATGATTTAGACGTGAACAATGACCGCATTCCTCCGCTGCCCCCCCCTCCCCCCCCCCCAACTTTGATATCAAAGATATCAAAGCACTGCAGAGCGTTTGAGACAATGCCCTTCACAGGGGCTCTGAACGTCGGGCCAGATCACATGACCGCCGGCTTATTGATCACAGCAGCACCTCGGTGGATTAACTCATCCTCCCTCAGCCATGGAAACCTGTCCCACGCAGGGATGAGTGGCAGCCCCACTCTTTTGAAGGCCCACACAGACGTATCGCTGTCGCAGCCCTTAGCTTTTTCTCACGTCAGAGACAGCGGCCTGAATGGCGCAGCTGCATCTGGAACTCCCATGACAAGGTGGCCTCAGTGTTCATACAGCCAAGGCCATGTTGCCCCTGTGTGTGTGTGTGTTTTAGATGGTGTTTTAACAACACGCCTAGTAAAAACATGTTTACAGCAGAACGTTAGTAGTTTTTGTTACTTTTCCCAATTGTCATGGCTGAAGTTTATTTGTATATTCAGAAATCACCTGCCACCCGCTCAACGGATGAATGAAAAACACATGCATTGGGAAAGGAAACCTTGAGAAGGAACTCAGTAGAGGGATCCCCTTTAATCATCATCCCAAAAAAGGACGACTGAGATGATAATAGCTTTATGTCCAGCAAGGACAATGACCAAAACGAATGAACGACATAGTGTAATCTGTGAGTAATCACGGCAAAGCAGAAAGTGATAATTAAACCAAAGCAAGGGCAAAACTTCTGTAGCTCACCTACTCTCCCAGAGGGATTGGTTTGTGGATACAAATTGTGAACGAGCCAGTAAAAACGATATTTGCAGAAATGCAAATACATATATGAATTAGATTTCCATATTCCTTTATTTATTGGTTGCATATTTCTAGACTCGTCTTGGTCATGTTTATGTCTATTATGTTTATGTATGTTGGGCAGCGCAGAGGGTCCAAAATGCACACCAACCAACGGCGGACATATTTCACCATTTGGCCCGTACCAAAACGCGGGGGTTGGGTGCTAAAGCAATTGATGGCAGGTGAAGAGACACGCTTTAAAGGGCATGTGGGGCCGCGGCGGCGCTCCGTCATCGGCCTGTCTCCAGAGGGACTGGGCGCCTGTCTCACAGCTGTGCCCCGGGCAAACCCTTCTGTTGTGGTTCACTCCCGAGCTGCATCCCACTGTGGGTGTTTCTGATGATGAAACACCTGCACGAGTCACATTCTGCACACAATGGCGTGTCCTTTTCTTTTTTTTGTTATTTGCGTTGGGATTTACAGGGCAGGTCAGTCTGCGTCACGGCTGCCCATGACGGCATTGGAATGACGATGTCTCCTTCTCTGCTTGCGTTTTTTCAGGACAACCTCGGACGTTGCAAGACCTGTGTCGCGTGAAGATACGTCACTGTATCGGGCTTCAGAGCCTGAAGTTCCTGGACGAGCTACCCATTGCCAAGGTCATGAAAGACTACCTGAAACACAAATTTGACAATGTGTGAGCGACCACCGCCGTCAGCCAAGGGGGGAGTCCTTCTGTGGGCTCACTCTGTCCTCATCCAGACTATGCAATCACCAAGTTCATCTCCGCAGGGCCAAGGGCCACCTGGTCCACACAGCCCTCAACACTCACTTTAACACCGTGCCATGGAGAGGCCAAACTCTGTCCCTGGGTTCTCTACGTTCCCTCGTTTATTTTGTACTTTTGTTTTGGAGAACGTGTTGAACAGCAGAGCGCCGTTTTATCTCAGCCCCTGGATTGTTTCTGCAGATTGATGAAATAAAGCAGCCTCTTATGAAACACAAATATTTAATTCAACAGTGATGCAGATGATTGTTGCCTCTCAATGTTTTGAGCGAATGGGACAGATTGCCATGTGCGTTTATGCCAGTTCACCGTGATGTTTATTTTTCTCATCCTTACTTCGTCAATGAATTTGATTTGATGAGCGAATGTTAAATACGACTGCTCACCAATATGTTTTTGCGAAGGGAATTAAAATGTGAGCCAAAACAAAATACATTTTATTAAAAATGTTTTTATTTTCCTTCCATTTTAACGTAAAGCATTAATAGCTTATGGTGTCACTAGTAGCAAAGTGACAGCATGTGTTGATGTCTTCTGAGTTTCATCTCGTGCCCATAAGGACCGGTCATGCCAGAGCGTCAGGAGAAAGGTTCCTTAGTATCTTGCTGGAAGGTGTTGTCAAAATTCATCAGGAAGTGAGGATTCATGAGAAGCTTGGTGTGCAATTGCCTTCAAATACTGCCATTTGAACAACCATCAAGAGTGTGATGAGTTATTTCATCGTGTTTCATCTTAAGTTATTTTGTTTCAAATATATTCACTGTGCTTTGTTTTTTATTTCTGGAAAAAAATGTTTTAATGTTTACACAATCACCAGAAGCGAAATGTAAATATGTTACAATGTACAGCAGATATTTTTGTAGATTTATTTAAGCAAAAATCTTCTGTACGTATTCCTGTGTATTTTTAATATGTTGGAAAGTATTGTATGATGTTTGGTGTGATTCATATAAATATTTTGTTATGTTAAATGATTTGTTCCCTTTTGTGAGAATGACTTCCATGTGTTTAGGTCTACAAGAGTAAGTGTGACGGTAGAGGGGGTGGATTTATTTTCTGAACAAAAAATGTCTCTGAAGATCATACTGTGAATTTGTTGGTAAAAAAACATCCTTAACATTGGAACGTGTAGGATATCAGGTTCAGCTACCATCACTATAATTCTGTATTGGTGAGCGATGTTCTTTAAGGCGGCCATATTTGTCGGTTAGAAAATAATAATGACGACGCTCTTACAAAACACAAATACGATTGCTGGGTGATATTTTTTCATAACCGTAGTTTCACCGCCCTTTACATGCTTTTGGATATGTAACAGAGAGTTTTTATGCCACATTTTGTATTCCAGACTATTTTTTATCAAGTGCTGTGAATGACAGTTGTGAGTGAGTTTGGTGTGACCTACATGGCCTGCCTTCTTCATGCCTGGTTGCTCGACCTACGTGGGTACTCCTGGTCAGGGAACAGTTCCTACTCGTCTCACGTAGCTCCGCAGCGGCTGTGAGTCTTCCACACCAACTACTGAATGTATATAATATGCAGGTTTTAAAATAAAACTCAAGATGTGTCAAATCTGAAAGGACGTGTGATTGGACGGTTTTTGTCGGTGTCTGTGAACGACTCGGGGTGAGGAAATGATCACCAGAGTTCTGCAAACTTGGGAATTCTTTTCCCTGCATTATCAAACTTTGTATTTGAAGCCGTCGTTGTTGTTCAAATGTATTTGAAATGAAGTTGACCATAGGGTTAAAGGTGAACGAATGCTGCAGGTAATGTTTTGGGAAAACACCTTCAACTATGATGTTTGTTTTAGGCATACCTTGTCTTTTTGGCTATTTTATATTTATATTATTTGATTGTCTTTCATTTGAATATATATTTTTTTTGTTTTTGCTTTATTTGCTGTACAGAAAAAAGTAACTATATATATATAAACCTCAATCCAGCCACTGCAGTTGGCACAATACTATTGGTATGTGAAAAGGTGTTTGGTTATATTTGCATGCTCATGCTTGCGTTGGAAGGGCTGGGGGGCGAAACACACTTTAATTCTCCCATATTTGGTTGTCTTAACAAACAAAAAAAAACAGGAATTGGCATTGTCTCGTGAGCTGTGTCACTTTACAACATTTCCCCCCCTGTTTGCCTCTCCTTTTATTTTCTCTTGCTATGTTTTCCAGAGAGCGCTCCCAAGACTGGTTTCTGCTTTCCAACCCATTTGTCCTCTTTAGGGAACAGTCAGACAAGCTGGACTAAGCTGAAGTGACCTAATAGCAGGGAGTGATATATTTATGTCTTACTTTACCCAACATGGGGTGCTATCATTGAACGGGTCACTGGTAGGATTACACGATAAGACAATGGCTTCCCTCTGTTGCCGGGCGAGTCTTCAGACAGCAGGAACAATGGCGGTGCTGTAAGACGTCTGTACTTCTGAGGGGGGACCTGGTGGCGTGTAAAGAGAAGCCTGGCTCTCCCCCTCAGCCCCGTACCTGACAAGGTGGGTACAAACACTCACATGCACACCAGGGATCAGCCACATAGATCATTTTGGCCCTCTTCCCAGTAACTTGTTTGCGTTGCATAAAGCACGTTATCCATTCTTTGAAGCCCGGAGAGGAGTTTTCTTTTTTTCTTTTTTCTGGCATAATAGTTTTAGCCCTGCAGATCTGTAATGCACATGAAAGGAAACACAAGCCAATACTGATTACCTGACATGTTTTCACATTTAAATCCCGCATTTGCTGTAATTATCATATCATCATGTGCATTGCCTCCCCCCCCCCCCCCCCCCCCCCCCTCCTAATCCTTTTTGAACTCTTGAATTAATGTCGCTGGAGATTGCTTTTCTTTTGCTCCGGGCATTCATTTTGGCAATCAAACTAACGCGATGTTGAGATTTAGGAGAAACACAATATGGAATCCACAAGAGGGCTTTACAGGATGTGGACAGCAGCCAAACCCAGAGAATGGGAACGCAAGTCACTTGGCTTATTGGATCCTGAAACTGACACCTGTCTACCAAGGTTCCAGCTGGATAAGATAATGTCAATACAAACAGGAACACAAGATGTATCCTGTCTCCTTACAAAACATTTAAAACAAATACTCTGAAATGCCCTTAAAACCACTAAGCGCCATTTACTTGTTTTTTTTCATCTCTTTTGACCTTGTTTACGACCGCATTCAAGGCGTTCCAGTCCCGCCGGCGTCCAGAATTATTGTGAGACGAACAAAGATTTTAAAGTTATGTTTTCCATCAAATGAGACGGCATCGCAAGTGCTGCGGTTGAAAACCAAAAAAAAACAAAAAAACAAAACACTAAAGCGGCTTCCTCTCCCGGTGCACTCGGGCCTACGCCACCAGGGATATTTGTCTCCCAATTTCACGGGCGTTCAGAATTGTTGTGAGATGAACGAAGGCGAAAAATAAAAAAGGAACGGCGATGGCATTCCAGAGGCCGCCGCTGGCCGCGGTCCACGGGGACTCCTCAAGGGAGTCTTTATGTTATCGCCCGATCCGGCAGATGAGCCAGCAGCGAGGGTCAACGCTGGGAGACTGCAAACAAAGGCCCTCTTTCTGACGGGCCTTCCACTCCCTTGTTGCCAGCGCCAGCTGTTGGCTGCACCATTTTATCAGGACTTAATTTTGCGGTGAACTCCCCCCCCCCCACCTCCCCACCCCCCCGCACCCCCCGCACCCCCCGCCCTGTTGCCAGATGCAAGAGCCACTGGGGCGGAACTAAAAGGGCCATTATTGGAATACCCCAACACACACGCATGCCGATGCCCACCGGTGCCTATTTTGAGCGGTCGCATGGCATCGCGACATCTCTGCTCAGCAGCTGCGGTGTCTGCCCCGCCGGTATGTCCATGTGTACCCGGTCAGGTAAAGTAAGAACCGGGCCGCCCCTGACCAGGGCGGTACTTCGCCCCGCGGGCCGCCGCTGCCACCGCCGGCCCCCAGACGAGTCCATTCAGCGGAGCCGCCGCATTGGGCCATGAAATGAATTTGTGATAACAATCTGCGGCGTATCAAGGCGAGTTCCACGGGGTTTAGTTGAATTCCCCAATTGGATTTGGTGACAGTGGGACCTCGCGGGACCTCATGCATGCTTGCTGTCCTCTTTGAGGTTTGAAGAGATGCAGCAGATC
>JAXIVH010000005.1:13396143-13413643 GCA_036785325.1 Urophycis tenuis | reverse complement strand
TAACGTGGTTCAGTAGAGACGACAGCGGACTTCTGGACTGTACCAGTGACGTAGCATGGCCACCAATGGAAAAGCAGCGAACGGAGTGGCCGAGGAGAGCCCCGCTTTACCCTTCCCACAGCCTGCCAAAATCCAGGACATCCATCATACCAAGGTAAGACACGAATATGCCAGATATAAGTCACGTTACATTAAAAGTTACACAACAGACTTTGCTTTGTTTCAAATTAAAATATCTTCACAGTGCCTTCACAGTGAATGGAATAGGCCTATGGTCAACGAGTTTCTAGTTTTTCCCAGTCTAGTTTTAAAAATAAGTCACAAAGGTGTGTGTGCGTGCGTGCATGCGTGCGTACGTGTGTGTGTGCGTGCGTGCGTGCGTGCGTGCGTGTGTGCGTGCGTGCGTGCGTGCGTGCGTGTGTGCGTGCGTGTGTGCGTGTGTGTGTGTGTGTGTGTGTGTGTGTGAAAAAAATAGCATATCATGTGTTTTCAAAAGGGACCCTTTATTTCCCGCAGCTTTTTATCAACAACGAATGGCACACATCCAGCAAAGGAAGAACATTCCCGACCGTAAACCCGGCGACAGGTGTCAAGATCTGTGACATCCAAGAGGCAGACAAGGTACACGGCTTAAACACCCTGCCGTCGCTTCTCTGTGATTTCCTCATCAGCGTCACACATTTTCAGTGGATTACTTTTTCCAGCTCGGCCAGCCCTCCCAAGCGCCTCGCTATTTTAATCCCGTAGGCCTATTTATTTCATTGATAAATAATAGCATGTGCTTTTTTTTTTTTACTCGCGTTGGATCATTGTAACTCCCTTCGTCGGTTTGAAGTGAACACACGTCAAGTCTCGCTTTTATTACAGTTGAAAAAAAAAGGTGTGTCTGTGTGTGTCGGTGCATAACACGTTTTTGTCCTGCTTGCGTGTAGGCAGATGTGGACAAAGCGGTGGAGGCAGCCAAGGCTGCAGGTGAGCGGGGCGCTCCGTGGAGGAAGATGGACGTCTCCAGCCGCGGGAGACTCTTGCACAAACTCGCAGACTTGATCGAAAGGGACCGCATACTTTTGGCGGTAGGAAACGCTCACTTCATGCAATACATGATGATGATGATGATGATGATGATGATGATGATGGTGGTGCCACTTTAGCTGGATCATGTCACGTTACGCCCAGGCTTACTGCTGCCTAACTTTGTAGGCTATTAGTTAAGTGTATGGTTATTTATTACACACACAGTGTGTGCGTGTGTGTGTACGTGTGTGTCATAGTATGCCTATTTGTACTTGTGTTTGTGTTTAGTATAAGTGTGTGTGTGTGTGTGTGTGTGTGTGTGTGTGTGTGTGTGTGTGTGTGTGTGTGTGTGTGTGTCATAGTGTGTTTACATGTGTGAATGTGTGTGTGTGTGTGTGTGTGTGTGTGTGTGTGTGTGTGTCTGTGTGTGTGTGTGTGTGTGTGTGTATTGGGGGGTAATGTAATGTAAGACCATTGATAAAGAGTACGAGTGCAATGTAACAGAACATGGGTGAGTGAAACTTTTTTTTTTATTGCTGTTGAAAACTGGCCCACGATCCTCAGAGAAAATATGTCATTTCTCTTGTGCCTTGGCCTCGCTGTGGCATGACATCATTACATCCCCTCGTCCAGGCGTTCCAGCTTTCATTCTGTCTTTATCTCTTGCATGTAACGTTTGTTCGACCATAGGTTTTTTTTCCCCTCCGATACCACATTGTTTGTAAGGAAATCCCCGTTACTCTGCCTTTCTCTCTCTTGAGTTGCCAGGGCGCATTAGGAGCCTGAAGTTTACGTGAACCCTTACAGATGTGAGTGAAGTAATAATACGTGATTGCATGTGACTGCTAATTGCAAACATGCAGTGCGGCGGTGGTGTTCATAGGGTATGGCTAATTTCACTAAACTTCCAGCCCTGTTCTGGGAAATAAGGACCAGATTCAACCGTTTAACGGGAGAGGATCGCTCTAACGGGGATCCCAGAGCACAGCGGCCCCCGCGTTTGGTCCGAGTGCGGGGGCTTCATGGGACACTAGTGCAGCTGAGACGCTGCAGACGGGCCTGCAGACGGCTCACAGAGGCGTTTCTTCTTCTTCTTCTTCTGTATTTACGTGTGAACTGTTTCTTCTTCTGTGTTTATATTTACGTGTGAACCGTTTCTTCTTCTTCTTCTGTGTTTATATTTACGTGTGAACCGCTTCTTTTTCTCTGTCTGTATTTACGTGTGAACCATTTCTTCTTCTGTGTTTATGTTTATGTGTGAACCGTTTCTTCTTCTCTGTCTGTATTTACGTGTGAGTCGTTTCTTCTTCTTCACTTGTATTGATGTGTGAGCTGTTTCTTCCTCTCTGCTTGTGTTTCCCCAGACCCTGGAGACGATGGACACCGGGAAGCCCTTCCTGCAGGCCTTCTTCATCGACCTGGACGGCAGCATTAAGACGCTGCGCTACTACGCCGGCTGGACCGACAAGATCCACGGGAAGACCCTGCCCGTAGGTCAGTGTAGCCCCCCCCCTCGCACCGCGGGTCGCTCGGGTCGCTCACCGGGCCTGCTGGACCCCCGCCAATTAGCTTCACCCACCAGCTACAAAATGGACCAATGGTGTTTTTTAAAGGCCATATTTGTTTTCAGTTTACGTTTCACTCCGTACAGGGTTTGCAGTGAAGTACATCAAAATATGTACTCATGTTTCTTTAGTGTACGTATTTGCATAATATGCACAGATTTCTTCAATACATATATTTGTGTCATTTTTTTATATACTTTTACTATGCAGCTACGATACAACATCTATAGGTCTGTGACGTTGTAAAAACAATGCATCGTTACATAGGATGCATTGCTAGGCGTGACCTGTGTTTGTTGGTCCCTTTCCCTCGGGGTGTCCGCATCACTCCCGAGGGTCTCCGCAAAGCTGCGGCGGGGACATTGTTTTCCAACCAGTCCACTTCAATGATCCAGACCACTGCAGGAAACAAGCTAATTAGAGCTCAAGTCGCCGGAGCCACTCGTAGATTGTCCACAGCCCTGGGTGGTAATCTCACCCTGCAGGCTCTTAATACTCCCCCCCCCCCTGCCCCCTCACCCCCCCTCACCCCCCCTCACCCCCTTCCACCCCACCACCAACTCCACCAGCGCCTCACCCTGTCTCCGCCACCCCTGTGTCTCCTCTGTGCCGGCGGGATGGCAGGTAGACAAAACACGCGGCCACCTCTTTTTCCTCCCAATTAGATTCCAATAGAGGGGGTGAGGAGACGCAAAGCCTGCGCACACAAAGGGAGGAGGATGAGGGTGAGATGGCAATCAGTGAGCTGTAACACTGAGCGGGGGGGATTAGCGCCGCCCGGAGACGCCAGACAAGGCGCTCGGTATCTCTGTCCTGGCCCCCGCTCAGTCTGCCTGTGGATGGAGACGCTCTCCGGCACAAGAGACAGCTATCTGGGTGCTGCTGCGCCCTGACGGCGCTTGCACCTGAGCGCGACGCGGCGGCGCGCGGATCTCCGGTGTGTGACACCGCACACAGGAGTGGACACGCACCAGGGTGTGGGGGAATATCGCCGCGCTTGAGATGCGAGGAGATAGCCCGGTCGTCTTGGGTTTTAATCCGTTGTCTGGCGTGTTGTGTTACAAGCGCGGTAACGCAATAGCGTTGTGTGTGAGGCTATTGTGTCCGCCGCTGAATTTTTATCTTAAAGCCCCGTATTTATTTTTTTTTTAGTCCCACTGAGAACTTAAGTTTGATTTTATTTGGTCTGCGATTAAATGTTTTATGTTCAGTCAAATCTGCGCAGCGTGAAACGAGGGGCGCGGTGAGAGCAGGCTTTGGCAGTGTAAGTCACTGCTTTACATTGTTCAGCAACATTAATCATATCGCCATTTTGTTCCCTTCGCACCCAAGTCGGCAGCAGGCATTGTGAGGTCGCGAGCAGGGGGATCCTCCGGCTCTGGTGTCAGCGGCCCTCGGGCCCCGAGTCTTAACATGTCGCGTCTTAACACGTGACAAGCGCTATGATTTCCTCGCCGTATTCCCCCACTATGCTAATGTCACCTTTCCCCCTTTTCCCCACTAAGATGAAAGACGCAAGATTAGCGGATTAGCACAAAAGAAACATGAGAAGGTCAAGACAAGGACCGAGAGGCCAGGTTTTACCAGTTATCCGGTGAGAAACCCCACGTCTTTCGTGGGGGGGGGAAGCGGCTGGATGTGCGTTGGTACGAACTGTCATGCAGGGGCGGAATCAAAGCACAGCATTGCAGAGAGAGAGCTGCTGTCGCTGGTTTTACACGCCGTCTATGAGAAGGGGGATTAACCCGCAGTCTCCTCATTGGAATGGACAAGGAGAGTGTGTCTTTTAAAATACCTCAACGGTTGAATTATGGACAGGCCCAACATTGGAACAGAATAGAGGGTGTAAGGAGTATTCTTTAATAAGTGTTGTGTTTCATTTGGCTGTGCACCGTGTCTTGCCTCTTCCTTTTGGTATCGAGGGACATTCCTAATTCAAAGTGACACATCAGGAGGAAGTATAGTTTTCACAATAATGGGTTGTCACAATAGCGGTGGTTATATCAGGGGGAAAAAAAATCAAAAGCCGCTGTAAGCTTTTCAGAACGTCAGCATTTGTGTGCGGTTTGCATGTTTAAGAGAAGAGAAAAAAGGGAATGATAAACTTGACAAAAGAAGATAGCCACGATGATAGGGGGTACGCGACTTTTTAAAGACAGTGGAGGAATTCTAACTGTGCTGTTGCTCCTTTGTTTCTTCTCCATCACCCCTCAGATGATAGCTTCATGAGTTTCACCAAGCACGAACCAGTGGGTGTGTGTGGAGCCATCATTCCTGTGAGTGCAGACCTTAATCTGTTTTTACTTTATGGACAATACCATGTAAAAATGCTCATTCATAATACGTTGGCTATGTCTCAGGGATATAAGCAATAAATGCACACTCCTTGAGTGTTTGCGTGTGTGTGTGTGTGTGTGTGTGTGTGTGTGTGTGTGTGTGTGAGCGCAAACACGCACGTGCGTCCGCACAGGTGTGTATGTGTGTGTGTGTGTGTGTTTGAATTGTAAGGAAGAAACCGCGGCTGTTTTCAGGTTGTCGGGAGACAACATTTGCTGTAATCGTATCTGGTCTGAGCCGCATAAAGACACGGATTGTTTTACAACGCTGAATATTAAAATAGAATTGTATAACTCTGGGAAACGGAATACAGGGCAACAGTATCTGGACGCCGGTGCCAAACGTCAGATAGACCGGCACAGCTCTAACAGCACAACCACATCATTATGATACCCAAAGCACTCAGCTGTGGTCTGGCAAGCCTCGAACAAAGACCTCATCCCCAGCAAAGGGCTGCCACCATGCATGGGTCTAAGTGCTTAGGTTAACAGCGTTAACATTTCCTCTTAACCTCGCGAGCCAGTGTGTGAGACACTCAACTTTATCAGAAACAGCCATCTTTAATGTCTTTGACCAGACTTTGTCGCGGCTTAATTCCTCAAGTCAAGGATTACGCTTACACAACGAGTGGAACAGCGGCCAGAGTTGTTTGCGGGGTGAGGTGTGCTTTTGCACGATAGAATATATGTTAATGTGGTGTGTCTCTTTTTTTGTAGCAGCATCAGCTTTAAGGTGGGGCGGTGTTCATAGTTATTTTCCTCTGCGCCGTATCAGGTTCCACTCTGTCATATCACAGAGAGACAAGAGTGTATCATTTCTACATCTTGACAGTGTACAGCCCGTTTAGTTGTATCCCACCACATGAGCCTATATCCTCTAATGTTGCTTTGGCAACAAAGGGACAAAACGGCTGTTGTTTGACAGGGCAGATTATATCATAAAAAGTGAAATTTATACTGAAGGACATTGTGTAATTACTAAAGGTACTACTGGCACACGCACAGCATGACTCATTGTCAGAGGAAACCTCGCTCCGTACCAAACTCCCTTAATGGCGAGGACTGTTTCCAAAATATGCTGGGAAAGCGAACAATCGCATAACACAATCATCCAGCGCGCGCACACACACACACACGTATTGCTGCGTGATTCGGGTTTGAGTGCCCAATTATCTGCCCGTTTGTTGGGCCACATGGACAGAAACCCCCGAGTTGGAAGATGGTCTCGCGTCACGTGATCTCTGTTCAGGATCACTTACAGTGGTGTTTTATTTGTCGTAAATCAGAACACACGGTCTAACAATCTCTTCACGCCAACGTGATGATGAACGATAATATTATTAAAAACGTTGGCTGGTTGCGTCGGCCTGAACTGCAGTAACCTGCCATGACCTCAATCACCCTCAAAGGGCTGGACAGTGTTTAACAACATGTGGCCTACGTCACTGCTTTGAACGTGTGTGTGTGTGTGTGTGTGTGTGTGTGTGTGTGTGTGTGTGTGTGTGTGTGTGTTTTGTAGCTGTGCAGTTGTCTTTACAGTGTGAGCTAATATGTTTGTATGATGATGATGATGATGATGATGATGATGATGATGATTTCCCCCCCCCCCCCCCCCCCCTCTTTCTTTCGGTTGCTGCAGTGGAATTTCCCCCTGCTGATGTTCATGTGGAAAATGGCGCCGGCGCTGAGCTGTGGCAACACAGTGATCATCAAGCCAGCGGAGCAGACGCCACTCACAGCCCTGCACGTGGGCGCGCTCATCAAGGAGGTCAGCCGCAGAGGGTCTGTGCATGTGTAGAGGAAGATGGAGCCAGATAGAGCCAGACCAGGCCTGATTCATGTGCCGGGATTGCCAGCATCCCAACACATGACATTACATGACATTATGGACTGTGTTTCCATGTAGACAGTTTGCTTTCCAGAGCGGCTTCACCCACTGTGTTCACCGCAGGCTCCAACAGACAGGTTATTGATATTGGCAGTGAAAATTGGCAAAATTGGCAAAATGTAACCTTTATTTGAGAGAAATTAATCATCTCTTTTCCCAGAGCATGATGGCCAAGATAGACAGCAGCTGTTCAGCATTGTGTTGCAGACAGACCGTATAAAGCAATGCAGAAAAAATAACAAAGAAATAAAAATAGATAGATAGAAAGATAGGTAGATATAAAGCTAGATAGATAGATAGACAGACAGACAGTCAGACAGACAGACAGACAGACAGACAGACAGACAGACCGACCGGCCGGCCGGCAGGCAGACAGACAGACAGACAGACAGACAGACAGACAGACAGACAGACAGACAGACAGACAGACAGACAGACAGATAGACAGATAGACAGATAGATAGATAGATAAAGGTCGATAAAGGTATAGATAACTAGCTATATGGATGGATGGACGACATCCAGCAGCATGTTTGTGTGTGACTGTGTGTCTCAGCGTGCTATGCTGTCGCCCCCGGGTCGAGGGTTTGTCTGTCAGAGGGCTCCAGTGCTGCGGTCCCTAACCCTCCCCTCCTCCCCTGTGGCTGTGCCGCCAGGCGGGCTTCCCCCCAGGGGTGGTCAACATCCTCCCGGGCTACGGACCCACGGCGGGGGCAGCGCTAGCCAGCCACATGGACGTGGACAAAGTGGCCTTCACCGGCTCCACGGAGGTGGGTAGCGGCCTGTGTGAAGATGTGCGGAGGTATCAGTCGTTGTTATTTATAGTTTTGGGTATGTTTTGTCAGCGTGTGTTTGGAACGGGGCAGGGCAGGGAGCCTCTGACGTCACCGTCTGCATTCATACACCGGTTCATATTTCAGAGCTTTTTGAGTATCTTACACTAAGACAGGGAAGCGACTTACTCACTACACTCAGAAACAGGGGGGAACACGCAACAGAGCGACCCCCCCCCCCCAACACATTGTGTACGTTCACAACCGGGAACATGAATAGGATTTCTCCAAACACATTGGTAACTGCAAACGCACGCACGGAGCGAGGCGGCCAACAAAAAGAACCACAACGACAAAGGGCCGCGGAGCAGCAGTCTCTCCACCTTTTGAGTGGAGGCTATCAAAGCCGCCGACCCGGCGTCGGTCGGGGAGCCGCAGCACGGCGCGCGGACGCGGCGGCCGTGCCGGCGCCATATGCAAATGAGCGGTGGCGTTTCTTTTTTTCTTTCTTTCTCGGCTTTTTCCCGCGAGGAGGGCCGGTCGACGCGCCGATTAATGGCTCCTCTGGTGCCGTGCGTTCTCGCTTCCGCAGGTCGGCCAGCTGATCAAAGAGTTGGCGGCGAGGAGCAATCTGAAAAGAGTCACTCTGGAGCTGGGCGGGAAGAACCCCTGCATTGTGTTTGCTGACTCAGACCGTAAGTGATGTGGTCGCATCCCCGCCCCGATCAAAAGACACATACCACAAAGGAAATGGGATGGTGTGTGTGTGTGTGCGCGTGTGTGTGTGTGTGTCTGTGTGCGTGTGTGTGTGTGTGTGTGTGTGTGTGTGTGTGTGTGTGTGTGTGTGTGTGTGTGTGTGTGTGTGTGTGTCTGTGCAGGCACTCATCTGCATAAGAGATGTATTCTCCCATGTGTGGCCGTCCGTGTCTGTTTGAGTGTCGGGTGTTTCTGTTTGTGTATGAATTATGTATCCGTGTGTGTCTGTGTGCACACACACGCATTACATGCTTATTATATTATTGTGACACTCTCTCAAGGCAGTAGGGTACGTAATTATTTCAATATGTACTGGAATATTTCCTCCTGCTCATATCTGTCAACTCAATGTTGGTTATTTCCTTCAGCAGAATATATTCTTCATAGGACTTTAACTTTACTATCTTTAACTTGTGTGCTGTGTACTGACTGGGTGACTGTGTACACCCCCCCCCCCCCCCCCCCCCCCAGTCCGTCTGGCGGTGGAGGAGACCCAGAAGGGAGCCTTCTACAACCAGGGCCAGTGCTGCACCGCGGCCTCGCGGGTCTTCGTGGAGGACAGCGTCTACGAGGAGTTTGTGCGCCTCAGCGTGGAGAGCGCCAGCAGCATCGTCATCGGGGACCCGCTTGACCCGCGCACATCCCACGGACCCCAGGTGATGACGCCCCCCCCCCCCCCACCCACCTCAATCAAGACCCCACGCCGAAAAAACCCTTCCCATAAAATCACCCGCTGCTACCCAATCCCACTCCCTGGTGGGCAGAGGGCAAGGTGCTGTTTGTTAACGTTAATGTATCGGCGAACGGTCTGCCCCTCTGCCTCCACAGAGGGGCAAGACATAAGATGGCGGTTCAGGGGAGTGATTGTGGAACCTCAAATCACTTATTACTGCAATTTAGACACATGGGGTTAAGTTTGCTTGGTCGGGTGAATTACTAACGAGGAGGAAATAGTTTGGGATGTGAACGTGTCAAGTGGTTTGCTGACATCATCGTCACCAAGGAGACGGTAGCCACTACAGCCGTGGGGCGGGGTTATCTCAGATTATCTCAGAGATAAACTGCGATGTTCCAGGTTTTGGTTCACCGAGTTCCCATGGTGCTGAAATGAAAGCAGTCTAATCAGAAATTTTCAGTTTTCCCTGAATTCTGACTTCTTCGGAAACCTCGTAATATAGCTTCTTGAAACAGGCCGCTGACCTTCCATGTTTTTTTCAGCAAAGAAAGTGAGTAGTGAGTTGTACCTCTTTAGAGGAACTATGTGCAACAAATAAACCACAGAAATTACCATCTGTCATGAGAGAATAAGGAAAAATCAAAATACTTTCAACAATGCAACACACATTCTCCTTCCCTCTGTTCACGTTTGAAATTTGCAGTCAGAACTTTAGTTTTTGTTTTCACCTGTTTATGGTGATTACCTATTCACCAAGCACCCCGGGTTGCCAGATATGAAACAAGTTGGCACTCAAACATGGCAGTCGCAGCCATGGCAGTAAGCAAAGGACCGGGATGAAAGCTTCAAGCCCAGAACGGTTCCCAGATGGCTGCCACGATGGCTGGCTTACAATTAGCGTAAGATAAATAAACTCGATCAGCATTATCTGATCGAGTCTGACACTGTCATTAGAGTCCGACAGTGTCAGACTCATTGTTGCTTGTCATTGCCAAAAACAATGAACTGCGCTCATGTCCTCAACCTGGCAACGCATTTCAGCTCTGAATCTGGGGAGGAGGGGGCGGGCACAGACCACCCTCCAATACTTTTTTATTTGGACTGCAGTAGCCATTTTGCACGCTTGGTGCCACTGGTAGATAGTGTACCTTTAACCTTGATAGTGTACCTTTAACCTCACACCCCAACCCTCTGTGTGTGTGTGTGTGTGCGACGGACAGATTGACCGAAAGCAGTTTGACCAGATCATGGAGCTGGTGGAGAGCGGTAAGAAGGAGGGGGCCCTGCTGCAGTGCGGCGGCGGGCGGGCCATGGACGGCGCCGGCCTGTTCATCCAGCCCACCGTCTTCTCCGGCGTTCAGGACCACATGCGCATCGCCAAGGAGGAGGTCTCCGTCCACTTCTTGACTTAGAAAATGGTTGACTGTTTGAAGCGCTGCACGTCGCACGACACAGACTGACGCGGGCCGTTGGTGGTTCCATCGAATGAGTTGGATGATAACAAATAACATGCAATGGGAAAAAAAGAAAGAAAAATCCATCAATTTTGGGACACACAGTAAAGTCTGTGAACTATGTGTGTTATCACAAAACAGCCTTTAACTTTGACTTTGAAGTGGATCCAAAGCTCGCTGTGGTGCATTGAAAACTACTCATAGAGCAGAGACTGAGATTGCAGTGGGATCCACCGACGTTTTTTAACCAAATGTGGTCCGGTCTTGTATACTTTTTGAACCAAATCATATAGTCACACTGTTTTTTGAACTCCAGAAACAGCAGACGCTCAGCCTTGAACCCTGGGGTTTTTCCCCCCTCTTAATGACAGCGTTGAACCTGTTCCCCTGCAGATCTTCGGCCCGGTGCAGTGTATATTCAGCTTCAAGAGCCTGCAGGAGGTGACTGACAGGGCCAACAGCACAAAGTATGGACTGGTGGCCGCTGTGTTCACCAGAGACATGGACCGGGCCTTGTCCATGTCGTCTGCCCTCGAGGCAGGCACCGTGTGGTAAGCTCTGACTCAAAACCCTTCATCGCCTTCACCTCGCGCTCAAACCAACAGTAGTCTTCTTCCTACTTAGACAAGTCGTTATTTACTATTTCATTATTTACCAGATGTTTTTTTTCTGCAAAGTGAGCAGAGTGATTTCAGATACAGGTCATTAAGGAGCTGGTATGTGGATCAGAGTATTTTGCTCAAGGATGTCTAGGAGGTAGACTGCCGACATGGGGGAATTGAACCCAGGACTTTTTGGCTGTGAGTCAAACACTTAAGATGCATTCCCCTGTGAGTCTCCTCTTGACTCTGTTGAACTCCTGATGGACGGGCAAACCATTACTTATTTATTTACTCAGCTATGCAGATGAAGAACTGATGTTCTTCAAATGCTCAATAAAAGCACATTTGGGTGTAGGTTTTATTAGTGTGCGCAATTAGTTTTCTAGGGGGAAAACCTGAAGCCCAATAAGGGGGAGAATATATATAAGAGCAGGGCATAGGGAATGTATGGAATTTGAACACACACTTGTAATGTGTGTTCAGCACATTTGCTAGCATCACATTTTAATCATTTCATTTTGTCAGACCGCAGGACTGCAGTCCTGGAATGACAGCCAGTGTGAACGCTATGGAGGCGTTCTGCATTACTTTTGGGAGTGTACTGCCCTCTAATGGTTAAAATATGACTACATGGGATGAATGGCTGTTGCACTTTGGTTATTAATTAAGACACCACCAACTCTATCTATCTTTCTCTCTCTCTCTCTCTCTCTCTCTCTCTCTCTCTCTCTCTCTCTCTCTCTCTCTCTCTCTCTCCTCTCTCTCTAACTTATTCTCCCTTTCTCTTATTCTCTCTCTCTCTGTCTCTCTCTCTCTCTCTCCTCTCTCTCTAACTTATTCTCCCTTTCTCTTATTCTCTCTCCCCCCCCCCCTCTCTCTCTCTCTCTCTCTCTCTCTCTCTCTCTCTCTCTCTCTCTCTCTCTCTCTCTCTCTCTCTCTCTCTATCTCTATCTCTCTCCTCTCTCTCTAACTTATTCTCCCTTTCTCTTATTCTCCCCCCCCCCCTCTCTCTCTCTCTCTCTCTCTCTCTGTCTCTCTTTCTCTCCTCTCTCTCGAACTTATTCTCCCTTTCTCTTATTCTCTCCCCCCCCCCCCCCCCCCCCCTCTCTCTCTCTCTCTCTCTCTCTCTCTCTCTCTCTCTCTCTCTCTCTCTCTCCCTCTCTCCCTCTCTTCTCGACCCCCAGGGTAAACTGTTACAATGCTCTCCATGCCCAGACGCCCTTTGGTGGATACAAAATGTCAGGCAACGGACGAGAGCTGTAAGCGTCCCCGCCAGAGTGAAACACGACCACCACCACCACCACCACCACCACATCACTACAGTGTTCAATAGCAGCAGCTCTTTTACAAAATGCCTCTGACTCCTCCAGCTCATGTGTGCCTTTCCCCTTTCTTCCCCTCTGCAGCGGCAAGTATGCACTGGCAGAGTACACCGAGGTAAAGGCCGTCACCATCAAACTCAACGACATCCGTAGAGGTGGTGTGTGTGAGGGTGGGCTGCGGCAGTAGGGGTGGGGGGGGTTGACGGGACAGAGAGGCTGTGGCTTTCTGGGCGACGCCCCAGCCAGCGCCTGCCTAGTTGGTGCCATCATTGTACTCCGCCATCTTGATTCTCTACAAAACAAAACACCAGCGTTCACCAGCATCGGTAAAGCGGTCGACTCCACATGCTCACTCAATGTCTTACATGCCGTTGAAGACACTGTCGATGTTTTCCAGACCAGACCTGTTGTTGTTGTTTTTGTCACTCAAGCTTTGCAAATGCTTGGAAAGTGGTGAGGGGTGGAGATGAATTCAGAAATGGCGGATTTTTTATTATTATTATTCTTTGTGTTATACTTAAGTAGCCTTACAGTCAGTTCTAATATTTTGATCTACTATGAAATGCTCTCTGTTTTGAGGGGCATTTTCATCCCCTTTCACGTGTTGGAAGGAAATCTCTTTTCTCCCCATTTCAAGTGAGGTAATATTTACCTCAGTGGTGACTTTTTAATACTGTAACAAAATAAGTATGTTATTTCTACATGAAGAGAGTTGGTGTAAACTGAATTTATCACCTTGTGTGTGTTTTTATATGTGTCTATTTTTCATAAATGGCAACACACTGCTTTTCAATTAGATATAAACATTTCATAAACAAACTGCTACAGTACTATGCTGTACATGTGTTGTTTGTGGGCCCTTTTCTAGGTTCTCAAACGCTTATGCAATAGTTCTGACTAATAATAATTAGATTGCACTTTGTTATTTTTTTAGGGATGTTCATCACCAAACATACAGAGAGACAAATCTGTTACATGTCATAAGAATTTCATATTTAAAATTGAACATCTAACTAATAAAAGTAAATAATAATACGGCTGGCTTGGTATTTCTTGGCTTCACTTGGCTTCCCATGCACGCTTAGGTCTACACGTGCACGCGTATTCGTGCACCAAACATGAAATGCATTGCAGCGCTGCAACGACAGCGTGGGAAGGCACACATTGCGCCCACCTCGCCCTCAGGCGTTCTCACACGACGGGACGACGCCTGCAACAGATGCTGTGAATTAGCGTTATCGGCAACAGTGCGTGAAGGACTCTCAATTACAGGGGTTTAACGGCGAGAGGAGAGGGGAGGGACTTCTGATACAGGGATGTCCTTAAATATTTCGGATATTGCTTTGTTCATTATTTCTCAAAAAATCCATATTTATTCTCTTTGTCGTTGTTGTTGTCTTTTTTTTTGTCATTTTCTTGTTGTTCTCTGTCTGGTGGGTGTTAACACCTATGGTTAACACCTGGCGCACACAGGTCACAGGAAGTGTCAGACCGGAAATTGCGTTGCGTTTGACCAGGATAACGACAGACTTCAGGATCCTCTCCCTCTGTGCGCTCGAAGCCTGGAAAGTATTGGGTCTGTAAAATCAGGAAGTCAAGTCGAGTTATTTTCGAGTTCGAGAGCTTTGCGGCAAGTTCCGCTGGTCTCTTCTTACAGAGCTTGAAGCTCTGGATCATGCGAACAGTTTTGGTGATAAGCCATGCGGTGAGTGTACTGACCAACATGTTGGTGAAAACTATTTTGTTTCATGACTAATTAATAGGTGTTTTTTTTATATAGTTGAATGTGTTTTGGTTCATTATTCATTTCTGTTCTGTCAATGTATTTGTGTGTGTTTTGTGTGTTTCGAAAGTTGTGATAGCCTACATGGTTCCACTTTTTGATTTTCTAAAATAACTATTATTATTACATTATTCAGGTCGAAGTTTGACAGCGACAGCGATGGTTATTGTTATGCACCCAGCGCTGTGTGTGTGTGTGTGTGTGTGTGTGTGTGTGTGTGTGTGTGTGTGTGTGTGTGTGTGTGTGTGTGTGTGTGTGTGTGTGTGTGTGTGTGTGTGTGTGTGTGTGTGTGTGCGCGCGCGAAGGCACTGAAGGCAGGGAAAAATGAGTCATGTCTTACATTTAATCGGTTCGTTTTACTGTTATTTTCACTGTGTTTTCCTAACGTAACTTACAGAAGAGTCTACAAGACAGTTCTCTCGCGATCGTTTCGCAATGCATAAATCTCAGTCAACTAGACGTGAAGTATTGCCTTTTGGTTCCTGGTGACACGTGCCGCCGGGACGACCGTCGATATATTTTGTTATAAATATGCATAGACTAGTCTAGCCATATTCACTCCAACGTAATGCATATCACCGTTTTCGTTTTTCACATCCTTAAACGTTATCAATGAACAGCACCCATTTGGTATAGGGCTAGTATTTATATCCAGCAACCGAGCGTGAATACGTATTATTTGGCCATATTGCGCTGTTAAATCCTCACAGGTCGACTTGGGATGTTGTAGATTGATCCCAGAGAGTTTTAGCTCGATATAAAAAAAAACATTTTTTTCATCTAAACGTATAGTGAAGTAAAGGTAAAGGGTTCGATCCCCTATGTCCACAGTCTGCCTGTTCTTCAGCTTGATGCCTTGATGCCTACCTGTCAACATAATATGCTAAATTATGACTAAATAATAGTTTACATTATAATGGATAGCCTACTTGACAGGACTTCATCAAAACAACACTGTTGCAGCTTAGCGCCTTTGGTTTCACTTTAATTGCATGTCATTGTGTTTGAGGCTAAACACTGACTTGAGGCTTTACCCTCCTCTTTGGGGCCTCCAGCTTCAAGTCCAGGCTGGGAGCTCCACTTTAACCACCGTCCAGAGGAAGAGGAGGGTCAGAAGGAAGAGCCGGAATGTCCTATTGGTCTGTAGGCATCTCCCAGGGCACTGTGGAGACAAACGGTGACATGGAGGAACAAGATGGTGAGTCTTCTATTGTGTCTGCTGTTAATCTGAAACCATACTGCACTTTACGCTGCTCAAATAGTCGTTAAATATAAAGAGGCAGGGAATACAAGAGGCGTAACCCCTACCTGCTCACTAATGACTGATAAACACTTCCCAATTCACTTGCCAGCCAGATATACCTGTCTGCCTAACAGTAGCCACAGAAGGATCACGATAAAGCTATATTTAACCATGACCCTAGAGTCTATCTTCCTAAATCACTAACAATGATGTATCGCATTTGATTGGGCTTAAATATATTGACGCGTTGCCCACTTTGAGCTCACTCAGAGCCTGCGTCGCTGTGCAGCTGTCTTCATGACCATCTCCTCGGCAATCTCACAGCGTTGTCCATCCTCCCCAGCCCATCTCGCCATCTGCTTGGGACAGACTATGATATACACGGGTTATTATGTAAGCGACATCACACGAGTGTGTGATGAGTGCTGCTGTACCGACAAGGCCGGCCGGGAGCCAACGATAATCACAGCAGCTCCACAGGTGCCGTTTATTAGTTGACAGTGAATGAGAGTGACAAGAGATTAGGATTTGTTTGTGCTTTTAATCACATATTTGCCTCCGCCCACACAAACAGTTCCAGAGCTGAACTGTTACCAAGCAACACAAACATTCTCCTGCACACCGGCTCACTGCTTTGCGTAGGCTCACTTGTCACAGCAGGCCAACTACTTTGGGTCTCGTAAATGTATCTGCAGATTTACATTGTTGTCTGTGGCGGTCGCTTTGGCAGCACATATGACTCGGAGGATTTC
The DNA here is from genome assembly GCA_036785325.1 of Urophycis tenuis. Taxonomy (NCBI): domain Eukaryota; kingdom Metazoa; phylum Chordata; class Actinopteri; order Gadiformes; family Phycidae; genus Urophycis; species Urophycis tenuis. The sequence goes on along the minus strand of JAXIVH010000005.1, from coordinate 13,397,479 downwards.
CACAGCTTGCGATCATTAATGTAGTTAACGTTTATCATGGACGGCTGTAAAGCATAGTGATGCATGCATACTTACAATTCCCAGTGCTGTGATGAAGCACTAATGGGACTGCCTCTTGTCTAACCATTATACTCGGTTGCAACTAACTGTTGTCTAATTAAGCAACCTCACATGAGAATGAGTGCAGTCAGTCTGATTTATCAGCGCGGATGTGTTTATCATCGGTAAAGTGGCACCGACAGTTCAAGCCGTGCTGATATTCATACAGCATGACATTGAGTGTGTTACAACGTTGAGTGTTTTAATACAACAGTTCATGATTTGTTTGTTTTTGTAATCATTCATTTGGCTCCACACCACCACAAACAGTTTTTGGACTGGACTGGGACTGGGCAAAACGTTTCCCTCGCCTGCTGCTTTGTGTAGGTCTGCGCGTTACCGCGGGCCGGCTGCTTTTGTGCATCATGTACATTTATCTGTATGTTTCCAGTTATTGTGCCGCCAGTGAAATAAGAGTCTGTTGCAGTCGCTTTGGTGGCAAGTGTGAGTCCGGTGAGTTAACAGCTTATCGTCAGCGTAATGAAGGGAATTACTTGGTCGCAAGCAACTGCTGTATAAATACAGAAAACCTGTATTAGACTGAGCTGCAACTTGTAGTGCAGCTCAGCAGTAGTTGACCGTATGTTCCAGGAGAGGTAAAGCTGCATGTTTAAGGCCCCGTACATCCTGGTCCCCTAGTTGCTTAGCAGGTAACAAGAAGTCCATTCATGCGCAGTACAATGCAGGTTAGGGCTTGCAACTTTGCATTGCAGAATGGTTTTCTTTAATTGTAGAGGACCCCGCATGCGTTGCAGAAACCCAACTCACACGCTCCCCCCAAAACCAATCTGAAACTCATGAAGTAGACTTGACCTGGTGGTACAAAACCAGTAGTACCGTGTTTGTGTACAAAAGTATTTAACATTGACTTCCTACACAATAAGTGTGGCTGTATTATGTTGTTGTCATCATTTTTCAATGTGACAGTCACAGCTCTAATCCTACTTGAAGTTTGCAGCTACCACCATTTTTATAGTTCCTTACAAGACTTGCAAAAAAAACTGACCTATCAACATGAAAGCAAAATCCTTTTTCATGACATGAAAGCCAAAAATTTTACTCTTTTGATCCTTTAGCTTGTGCCTTTCTGTCACTGAAGTGCATCTGTGGAGTCTCTGTTGGTCTATTTTTAAGACAAGGAGAACTGAAACAAGGTGTGGACGGTCCTGCTGTTGAAGCCACTGTGCAGTGTGTGTGTGTATGTGAGTGTGGTGTGTGTTCATCTGTGCCGAGAAGC
>JAXIVH010000005.1:13366248-13395943 GCA_036785325.1 Urophycis tenuis | reverse complement strand
CTCCACCACCACCTCACCACCACCGCCACCACCACCTCACTGCCACTACCGCCACCTCCACCACCAGCTCACCACCACCACCACCACCACCACCGCCACCTCACTGCCACCACCACCCCCACCACCTCCACCACCACCAACTCACCACCACCAACTCACCACCATCAACTCACCACCACCACCACCGCCCCCACCACCGCCACCACCACCAACTCATCACCACCGCCCCCACCACCGCCACCAACACCAACTCACCACCACCGCCACCAACACCACCAACACCACCAACACCACCAACACCACCTCATCACCGCCACCGCCACCACCACCACCATCGCCGTGCCTCTGTACCGCTCTTTGGACAGAGGCTTTTACACACAGCGGTGCACTCCCATGCTTTGGTTGTGGCGGCGTTCACGACAGTGGTGTTGTTCATGTGTTTCGTCCAAAATGGTTGACGTCCATGTGGATGCTGTGATAGATCGTGAGACAGATAGACGTGAGCAGGACGTCTGATCATATTTCGTGTTGAAAAGGATGAAATGAGGATGAAGGCACCGTGCAACGCTCTCCTTTTCTCAGCAGCTGTCGCTTGTTTTTTTTTGTTTGAAACGGTTGAACTGCTAAGTATCTTAAATGCTGTCCACATGGTGGATCTCGCAGCCACGCCATTGATTTTATTTATTATAATTTTGTTTTGCACGAAAGAAGTGATGACCGTCGTGAAAAGAACGGCGGGTTAACGAAACGGCCGACGCCATCGGAAAAAAGTGATATCACTTCTTTCTCGTGCCGTCTTTTCAGAAGGTGGCTGCGCTGTGCTGTAGCTCAGCAGACTGATTGGCGGACTCTTAATCGACAGCTACATGCTAATTGAGATTGTGCTCGATGAAACCAGAATTAAGTTGAGAAAAAAAGGATCTTGGCTGAGGTGGAGAGGATAGAACGGAAAACAAAAACAGGTTTCCTTGGTATTGATGTCGCACATCAGTGGATATGTAGCCTTGGCTATTATAAAACAGGATATTGGATGGCTTGAGGCATTAGTCTGTGGCAGAATGAAAAATGACCAGGTTCAGCTGGCAAACACCTGGTCCAATATCTACAAAACAAACTGTGAATGCATTCTACTTCAGTGGGTGTTTGTCGACTGGTTTTGTGATTTATCGGTTATTTTTTATAAGATGACTTGGCATGCTGTTACATTTTCATTCATTAAAGTTTACGTGTGTGTGTTTGTGCGTGTGTGTGTGTGTGTGTTTGTGTGCGTGTGCGCGGATGTGTGTGGGTGTGTCAGCCAATGAGGACATAGCATGCTTCCTGCTGCAGAACGGAGCTGGTTTCTCCTCGTACACCCTGATGGACCATGCGGCCTTCAGCAAGCAGCTCCTCAGACACAGAGTGAAGCAGGGGGCAGACGCACAGGGGACTGAGGTGTGTGCCTTTGTGTGTGTTTGTGTCCATGTTGTGTTGCCCCCCAGATCCAGTTCCCAATTTTGTTATTCACAGGATTATTGAACATGTCTGCAATTTATGCTGAATTGTGTCCTTCATTGCCAGGTCTGAAACGACCACCAACAAGTCATAGAGTCGATGCTTTCCAATGTTTTTTTTTTTTTTTGTGTCAATATTTAGTTTAGCTTTTTTACTCCACGTCAGCGCGAACCAAACACTGGGTGTTTGGGTGTTGTCCTGTAACCGAGAGGAAGCAACACAGATATATACAACACACACACACACGCACACACGCACACACGCACACGCACACGCACATGCACACACACACACAGACGGGTGACCCCGGCCTCACGTTTGCCAGGTGCTGAGCGTGTGCTGGAGCAGCCTGAAGCTGCCCTGGCTGGAGCTGGACTGGTTCATGGACCTGTCGTGTCGGCTCACCCACATGGACCTGTCGTGCAACGCCCTGAGCGCCCTGCCCTCCATGGTGCCCTGGGGGCTGGTCAAGCTGCAGACCCTGGACCTGTCGGACAACCTGCTCAAAGAGCTGCCCGCCGTGCACAGCTCCCAGGAGGTCATATGCACCAGGTGAGGAGGCGACAGACAACCCACAGCATGGTTCACCTGGGTGTCGATTCAGACACGAACCTCGGCAGGTCAGAAGCTGAACGTGAAGCGTGCAGCGCTGGACCTGTATGTACGTTTATTTTAAAATGTTGACAGAACATTGGTCAGAAGCTGAACGTGAAGCGTGCAGCGATGGACCTGTATGTACGTTTATTTAAAAATGTTGACAGAACCTCTTATGATCTGTGCCCAAAGAAAGCCTTAGCCTAAGTCTTAGAAATTGCGCTGCAATTACTTTCAACGCTAAATGTACTGCGTAGGACGCATGGAGGAGTGGAGGACCTCACTGTTTTACCACCTAATCTTATATCATATTTTGAACGTTTGAAGACTTGAGTGCAGTTTTTCTTAAAAGAAAATCGCTTTGACTCCTCAATAAAAGAGTAGGGTTAATGATATGATTAATTCACAGCTATTTCATCTCCTAAACTACTGAGACTAGGTGTAGTATATATACTGTATGTATATATATATATATATATATATATATATATATATATATATATATATATATATATAGTGTTTTTAAGTGTGTTTTATAGTGTTTAATTCAGTAGCTAGAAAAGGTGTGATCTCATTGATATTTAGCACTTCCAAGGTGCTGTGCAGGTTTAAACAAGGCCAGCTCATTTAGTATTTTACCATTTAATCTTCAGTCGTGGTGCTACATCGCCCAGTTAACATAACGAGGGAAGGTAATTTCATTTGTACTTTGTCCCATTTAATTCAATTTAATTGCAGTTCATAAAGACTTGTTTTTTCCTGTCTGGTTGCCGGAAAATGACGTACGGCGGTGAGTCAGCAGGAAGACGCTCGTCTTGAGAACGATATCGACCACAATCAAAAGCACTTTTAAGTTAACGTGCACGCCAGGAGAGGAGTGAGAGGGATGCTGATGGTTAGGAGAGTGGAGTCATTAACGTCCCCGGGGGGGGGGGGGGCAAGACTGTGCATTTCAGCAGAAAGCTTATTTATGATTATGTAGTATTTCTGAATCAGTGAAAAGGGCAATGCGTTCTCTAAACAAATGCCTTGTCGCCTCAGTGCGTTTCTGGCCACTCCTAACTCTGTTGTGAGTTATGAGTGGTCAGAGGATGGAGGAATGTTGATAACTCCTAGAAGTAGGAGGAGGACGAATGACGTCACTCCCCGCATTTGTGGCCACTTATGGTTGACTTCCTACCCTAAGAGGCTTGATAACCACAGGCCCTGATTACCTCTCTCTCTGTTGCCCCCCCCCCCATTACTCTCTCTGTCTCTTCCTCTCTCTCCTTCTCCCCCTCTATGTCTCTCCCCCTTTGCCTCTCTCTCTCTCTCTCTCTCTCTCTCTCTCTCTCCCTCTCCCTCTCTCTGTCTGTACCAGTTTACGAGAGTTGAATCTCTCTCAGAACCAGCTGAGCGCGTTGCCCTCTGGACTGCTCCACCTGGGCCAGCTCCAGAGTCTCTGCGCTGCCAAGAACCAGCTCACATCTCTGTTCCACATCCCCACCGGTATGCCATGAGCCTGAACACACACTCAGGGCTGTTCCCTTTGTCAGAGCGCTTCATAAACATCATGGCTCTGTAGCTTTACCACAACTCTGAGAGATACCGTCCTGTCTGTGCAGCATTGATGTTCTGATAAATGTCTTGAATACACAAGGTGTGGCCCGTGAGGAAATTTGTGACTTGTAGAATATGGGCAAGAATAACAGTTCACCCAATGTTAACTCCTCGGCTCCCTCAAATGCATTATATATTCATTACAATGCAATGTGATACATTTTTATATCCCACATCCATGCACTCCAGGCTCCCCCCTCCCCCCCTTAAAAATAATGTAAATGAATGTGTGTGTTTGCTGAGCCGGAATGGACCGCGTCTCACCGCCCGTCTCTCTGTCTCGGTTCTGCGTCAGACACCAACTGGATCGGCCTGAGGAAGCTGCAGGCGCTGGACGTGTCCGACAACGCTCTGGTCGGCCTGCCCACGGAGGTCATGCACTGCCTCAAGTCGCTGTGCCTGCTGAACGTGTGTCGCAACAGGCTGGACCGCTTCCCTGACCCCTGGGCCTGCCCGCTCGTAAGGAAGCTCCCGCCCCCCCCCACCGCCATCTGCTGGCGTTTAGCTGTTCCTCGCCATTACGCCGTTTGAGTGGAAAGGCGCGACCCGCCCCTTTACGAGACGTGATTGATCGTTTTGTTTTTGCCACAACGCCTCGACACACACACACAAGGCGCGAGAGAAGCACTTCCTTTTATTGGACAATATTTCAGCGAGCTCCCTTTGATGAGATGAGTCATGGCGTCGCTTGAACAAAACCTGTTCAGATGACTTCCACCCCCGGTTCCATTTTGAGCACACAGAAAATGAAATTCGTGAGCAGGTAGCCTTCTCCTCCGGTGACCCCTTGTGACAACAGAGATGCTGACTCAAGCACCCGGCACATCTCTGGGCCTCTCTTTTTGTTTGTGTACACATGTGCCTTCCCATGAGCGGCTTGTATTCACAGCACTGGGAGCCGGAGAGGTCACCGCGGGACACAGCTCTGTTTACAAGTCGGCCTGATGAGCGGCTGTTGCGTCGTCGATATTGTATTGTTTCAAGAGTAGTGCTGATGATGTGGGCGCGTGTGACCGGCCGTGCTCTGTGTCTCTCATCACGCAGAAACACTGCAGAGCCTCTTCCAATGCCATCGAGGTCCTCCCCGACACCATATCCATCTTCTGGAAGTCGGGGCTCCAGGAGGTGGACTTCACCGATAACCAGCTGAAGGGGCTGCCGCCCTACATATTTCAGCTGGAGGTACAGCCATGAAGGGATGTCGCGACGTGCGAAAATTACAATTTCTGTTTGTGGCAGTGAGTGTGTGTTTAGCAACCAGAGGATATTAATACAACATTTGAACAATGATATTTTAGTAAGTCTTTGGCAAAAAAAAAAGCTGATAGTTTTCATAGAAAAGGTGTAAAGTGGGTGTAAAGTGTGAGGTATATGTAAGGAGTTTCCCTGTAGTGGTTTGTTCTGGCCCAGAGTCCTATTCCTCAGCAGGCCACAAAGTGGCACTGCAGTGCTGGCATGGATATTTAACTTGACTTTCTAGATTTTAGTTCACGTGGAAACAGCGAGGCACATGATGCAAACGCATGAATTTACCTTATTTATTATCCCGTTGAGATGTAGTTTGCATTGTGCTTGGGGTAAACCCTGGAAAAACAAACTGCATATTGGCTTTAAACTATGTTATCAAAATTTAGAATTAGTTTCACTGTTTTTTGAACACTTGTGCCTTGAGGTGGTTTGTGAATAATCCCATTTTCTGTGTCATAATCTTCCATGATTATTTTATCATATCATTACCCATTTCCTGGATGCGAGACATCACTTTCATAGTCTTTCACAAAGCGATGTTCGTTCGTTTCAGCGTGAATTAACAGGAAATGAAATGTCTATCCTTCACCTCCCATTAATTTTCAGGGGTCTGTAAAATGTTAAATGCTCGATGATAGATAACACAGAGAAATGCTGGAAAAATTAGTATTAAATGGCTGGAGCGTTCCAGCTATAACGAATGGATTATCTCCTCTCCCCTGGCCTCCCCCGCCTCCCCCCCCCCCCCCCCGTCTCCCCCGTCTCCCCCGCTCCAGGCGCTGGTCTGCCTGCGATTGGCCGGGAATCAGATCTCCACGCTGCCGGCGCCCAATAAATGGAAGTGCTCCAAGCTCAGGAACCTGGACCTGTCCAGGAACCAGCTGGGGAAGTAGGTCCTTCCTATTGGTCCTCTGGGTTTTAACCTTCAGATCTGGTGGGAAGAAGAAGCGACATGCACAGACACACACACACACACACACACACACACACACACACACATTCTTGCGTGCACTCAGAGACACGACCATTTGTACATCGGTTTATGGGAAACTTTACAGCTATTAAACAACGTGGATTGGTCATCGGAGAATTGCCTTCAACTTTGGAGCGCTGAACGCTCAGTGACTGTTTGAGTTGTGATGATAACCCAGTGTATGACCACGGCCTGTCCTCCAGGACGGAGGAGGTACCTAAATCCAGGAGACGAGGGTTCCTGACCACCTGGAGCAAGAGAGACCCAGACCCAGACCAAGGTACCTGCCTTCCCTCTTCTGAGCCATACGCACTGTTTGGTTAGGGACTGTTTTCGCCAACAAGTGAGTGAGAGCGAGGCTGGGGCCCAGACAGAGTGCAGACACAGCTGGCCATGTATTGTCTTTATCTGCACTTTATTTGAAAGTTGTTAAGTGCATACTAGTTGCATAACAATACAGCTCCACAACAAAATGCGTTGACAATTCAACACAAGAGCTTCTTGGAAGGGATTCCTCTTGGTTGCGTAACAGCAAAAGTGCCACAATGTTCAGATGGCCTCCAGTTTGTCTGTTTACATTCCGTCTGTCTTTAACGATTAAAGCTGAATATTGGTAGACATCGGCTCAAAACATGTCGGCAACAACAGCCAGCGGCTCCACTGGCGTCACCGACCCCCTGTGTCACCATGGTAACGTTCCGTTGGATGATGAACAGCTTGACACTGACGTGGTACGCTGAACTTCGTCCGCTGTCCGTCACTGACGCTACGTGCGTGGGCTTCTGTGTGTTTATGTGTGTGTGTGTGTGTGTGTGCGTGTGTGCGTGTGTGCGTGCGTGTGTCCTCTGCACATCTGCTCGCTGTCCCGCCGCCGTTCTCCCGGAAAGCGTGTCCCGTCGAGTTCCCCGCCGCCGTCCTCCGGGAGTCTCTGGAAGTGCTCTACCTGAACGACAACCATCTGGAGTGCGTCCCGGCGTCCCTGGGTGGCCTGGCCAATCTCAACGAGCTCTACCTCACCAAGTGAGTCCACCGCGCCGTGGGCCTCTCGGGAGCCCCTGGAGCCCCCCAGGTCCTGCCTGGGGCCATCCCCTGAGAAAGTGGTCCTAACCTGACCACCCACACCCACACACACACACACACACACTCACACACACCTGCTCCTAATCGCATCACATTAACCCAAACTCACTGTAAGCGGCTTCGATTGGTCTGCAACATAGGATGGGACGGTAGCCATGGCGACATGCCACGCTCGCATGCTGCTGTTTGGGCAGCTTCTGGACGCTGCGGGTCCCGGGTCTCCAGGTCCGTGTTCTGTGCTGGCGTGTGCAGTGGCCCGCCGGGGGGGGCCGTGCGCATCCATCCTTGGGTCCTCGGCGCTGTGTCAACACATCGATCCCGCTGAAGGGTTCCCGCGCTGAGTGTCTGTGCTCACACAAAGGGCTGTGTGTGTGTGTCGCTGATTGGTTCGGATCCCGCCGGCTCATCGAGCCGCTCCGCCGTGTCCTCCATCATCTTTCAATTGTCGCACGCCGGACCATATGGATCAGCGCCGCAGCACCCCCCATGTAATGCACGGGGCGGCAGTCTCCGCTCTGTCGATAGAGCGGCCTATGTAATTAACCGAGGGAGAGAGAGAGAGAAAGAGGGAGAGGGGGGGGGGGGGGGAGAGACAGAGAGAGAGGGGGTGAGAGAGAGGGGGGGGGGGAGAGGGAGAGAGACAGAGAGAGAGGGAGTGAGAGAGAGAGACAGAGGGAGAGGGGGAGAGAGAGACAGAGGGAGAGAGAGAGAGGGGGGAGAGAGACAGAGGGAGAGAGAGCGAGAGAGAGGGACGTCTCACTCCCGTGCATCTAACCGCGGTCCCCTGCGGTGATCAGTGACATTGATCCCAGCAGAAGGACAGATGGATGAAACGGCGGTTGAGAGAGAGAGAGAGAGAGAGAGCGGTGGTGGTGGTGGACGCATCTCCGCGTCCCTCGACCGTCCCAGACGCCACACGTTGAATAATGTAGCAGTGCTAAGAAGCCCAAAATCTTATGAATATGCTAAAAAAAAAGCGCTGTTGCGCATTCAACCTCACACCTCTTAATCCGAAGGCCATTAAACCCAGCCCGTCAGCATATCCTGCCCCCCCGACACACTGCCTGGCCACACCCCCACGGTACGGCGCGGGGACTAAACGAACCACTAGGACATAAATGACCTAGAACATTTATTAAAGAAAGCGCTTTTGTGTGTGTGTTTTATCTGAAACGTTATGGAGCTTGGGATTTTGCTTTTGAAGTGAGTACGGCCCACAAGGCCGGGCGCGAGTCCCCCCGCTCCAGTAGGCAAGCTCCCCGTCGTGGGACCCCATCAAAGGGCAGCCGCGGGTTTGCAAATAGCCGACGAAAAGTCAGCTCCGACTTAACAAGACGTTATTTAACACGCCAATAAACATCAGGCGTAAAATGGTGTCCCATTTCGCCGCTCCCATTGAAGTCACTCCCCCCCCCCCCCCCTGCCTCACATCCCGGCCGTCTCCCCCGGCAACACGTGGCTCGTTGTCCTTAATTGTTTCCGGGACCGTGCCGGGAACACACTGCAGCGATCCGGCCCCGGGTTTTAGACAGCCTCACCACCAGCGCCATCGCTGACCTTGTCGTTGTCGTTGGTGGATGTGCAAATGACCGACCACATGTGAACCGTTAGCAGCGCCGCTCCCTCTGCGGCAGTCTGAGCAGTGGGGGCTCATTATGACCATGCGCACTGTTTTTGTCTTGTTTCCCCCGTCAGCAATCCGCTGATCCGCGAGCTCCCTGTGGAGCTGGGTCAGCTGTCCAACCTGTGGCAGCTGGACGTGGAGGACCTGAACATCACCAACGTACCGCAAGAGGTCAGGAAGGAAGGTACCCGGCCGGCGTCTTTTTACGAGCCCCCCCCCCCCACTACCCCCGGCCCTGGGGTGGGGGGGAAGGGAAGCGATGGGTTTAGTGTGGAACAGTACGGGAAGGAGCCGGTGTGCAGCCACACGTGCTCTTCAGATGATTTCACTGTCATCAAAATTTTATTTCACAAAATGGAAAAAGCAGCACTTTTGTAGTCTTTATTGGAATACAAAAAAAAAAAATGCCGTGCATAATGTGTTAACCTGAAAACCTCTATCCCCCTCCCGAGTACTGTAAAGATAAGTTTATACCTCGGCCACCATAAACATAACCTTCGGCTAGACGAACAGCATCAGAACTGCCTCCCTACTCTCTGACCTCCCTCCTCCCTCCTCCCTCCTCCCTCCCCCGCCCTCCCCGGGGCGCCCCAGGTGCCACGTCCATCCTGGCCTACCTGCGCGCTCACCTGCGCAAGGCGGAGCCCTGCAAGCTGCTGAAGATGCTGCTGGTGGGGCCCCCGCGGCAGGGCAAGACGGCCCTGCTGGAGGCCCTGAACGCGGGCAGGACCTCCTCTACCTTCAGCACCGCCGAGTCCAGCATCTCCACCTCCACCTGGGAGCTGGAAAAGCCGGGCGGCTGCAGGGGCACGGTGAGGGCCAGGGGTCGTCTGAGGTGGCGGACGCGGCGGTGGAGGTGGTGGTGGGGGCGGGGGTGGTGGTGGGGGTGGGGGTGGTTCTCAAGCTGAGGGTCGCGTGCCGTCACCGGGCCACAGTAATAAGGGACCAAGTTGGGTGTGGGATTTTTCTCTCCATTTTATTCATGCATTCCTGTTCATTAGTGTGCTTATTTGTGATCCTTAGCGATCCCTAGTGATACTGATACTTTTAGAACAATATACACAGAGAAATGTTAAGGATATGACTGTATCAACAGCTAATTAGGTGGCCATTTTAATGCATTATATGGTTATAACATATGTGGTTGGTCCGAGGCTACCAACACAGGTGAGTCACGGCATGAGCGCGTCAGGGAGCCCCCGGTCCACTGCTCAGTCTGACAGTGAGGCAGTAGACGCCCTCCGTTCACGGGTCTCCTGGTGACTCCAGTCCAAATCCACCACTGATCTGAGAGAATAAGGGGCTTTAAAGATGTGACTCATCTTCCCAGCATGGGCTTGGAGTCCATTTCCTGCCCTCGGTGAGTCAGAAAAAGAGAGGGATGGAAAACAAGGGAGAGACCACTGGCTTTGAGCTTGCTGTGAGTTTAACCTTCAGTTTGACTAGCTAACCTCCGTCTCGTTGGAGATGCTAAGGCGCACGTCTGGCAGTTTCCCCCCCGCTCTGTCGGGGTTCGTTGACATGATTACCCAAACCAAATTTAATCTTCTCAGCTGAGTTTGAAATGTAATAACCTTTGTGGGTACTTGAAAGTACAATATTCGGGATATGCGATATCAAGCTAGCTCCGGTCTAAATGTTAAAAATCCCCCTCTCCCTACTCTCTGCAGTTTCTCCATTCTCTCCCCTCCCACCGTCGAAAAGCGAGGGGAGCTTTTTAAGATTTAACATGAGAGTTATCTACACAGCTGCAGAGTCGGAGCAATTAACCTAGCCTTGAAGTAGGCTAGCCTGTCACCTTAAAGTCAGTGTCCACATGGCCGGATGTGTTTGAGAGCACATTTCAAACATCAGAGTGTATTGTATGCAAGTGTGATGAATAATACAGTTCCAATAACCTGAATGAATGAATGAATGAATGAATGAATGAATGAATGAATGATAAATACGCTGAGGATTCACTGTCGTTATTGACTGCAGTTACTGTTGTTTCTGCAGAAGGAGTCGATAGTGTTCAACGTGTGGGACCTGGGGGGTCCGGCCAGCATGTCCACAGTGAACCAGTGCTTCTTCACCGACAAGGCCCTGTACGTGGTGCTCTGGAACCTGCTGCTGGGGGAGGAGGCTGTGTCCAGCCTGCAGACCTGGCTGCTCAACATAGAGGTATACAAAACACGCATGCGCACGCATGTGCACACAAACACACACACACACACATGCTTTATAATGTTGTACTGCATCTACTGCATTTGTCATCAAATTTATCTGGATAAAGCTTTGATAGTTTTTCTTTACTGTAGTGTAGTCTGTGAAAAACTTTAAATTGTATTAGTGAGAGTCTGGCACAACTGGATGACGAGTTAACAGCCCCTATAGCTCCCTCCCAGAAGGTCCCAGAGAAGTTCAGTTGGAGTTCTGACTCCCAACTCATCTCAATCTTATGTAGAATGGATTCACTGGTTGGAGATAGCAGGTTATAAAAATAGGAGATATGGCCCTTTGTCAGGGTGTTAGCTTTAAGAGACAAGTCCATTCCGTCCATTCTGTGGGAATGAAGTCGTGTGCGTTTTCGCAAAGTGTCGCAGCTGGAAGTACCAGGAAAAAAAAAGATTTATTAAGATTAAACTTAGAAATTAATTGAAACTCACAAAAATATCATCATTAATGTATAAATCACCCAGACTACAAAGTCCCTTATTTTCTAAGGCAGAAAATCGTGGGTTGATCCTTGCTGGAGTAAACAATTGATTGTTGCAGATCGGGGATGGCGTTTTATTTGTGTCCAAATTTTTAGTTTTCCAACAACAACTGGCTTGGAGGAAAGACTTGACGGGGACAAATGCAAGCTACTGCATGTTAAAGCTTGTAGCTATGAGGAACAGGAGGCCGCTTCACTCTGGCACCAGCTGATTTGAGGGGACGTGCACCAGGATAATATTTTATGCATGTTGGATGCCCAATATTAACCAATTAGATTAGGTAAACCCAATCCCCCATCTGATCTGTCCCTATAGAGAAGTGAGCGACTAGCTCTTGGTCGTTTGCCAGCCCAGATGAAAGATGAAATATTGTCGTTTATAGTCGTGAAAAATGATTTGGGAAGAAAAATTGGCAAACATTGGAAAACACATAGATATCTTGGAAATACATTCATTTTTATAAATTGAATTCTACCAGCTGGGGATAGAGGCAAGTAGTCCATCTTCGTAGATCGGACTTGACCGTTGTTGTTAATATAGTAAGATTTTGTTCTCATATTGTTTGCAGGGATCGTGTACTTGCATTGCCAAGATATTTAAAACCTGTGTTAGCTATTTTAAAGGTTACAGTCGATGGTGGTATGTCTATGGCCAATTGGTTGATTGGGAAGTATTCACTTTTGGAAATGTTAAGCTTATATCCGGATAGGGGACCAAAGGAGTTTAATACTGTCAGAATGCGTGGGATATTTGATAAGGGATCACTGATATAGAGGAGCAGGTCATCCGCATATAACGATACTTGATGTTTCAATCCCTCCAAATCCCGCCACCATTTTTAAAGCTACTGAGAGTGGTTCAATCGCTAGCGCAAATAATAATGGAGATAACGGGCACCCCTGTGTTGTTCCCCGAAAAAGTGGGAACAGAGCAGAGCGTTGCTTGTTTGTGCAGACTGAGGCACAGGGGGAGGAGTAGAGTAATCTGACCCATGAAATTAACTTAAATTATTATCAAAACTGAACTGTCTCAAGGAAAAAAGAAGCCCACTCCACCCTATCGAAGGCTTTCTCGGCCTCGAGAGATATTATGGCCTCTGGGATGTTAGAGGGAGATTTAAAGAGGATGACACCGAGAAGCCTTCTTACGTTGGAATATGAATGTCTTCCCCTTATAAATCCCGTATGGTCCTCTGAAATAATCGAGGGTATAAAAGATTCCAATCGTCGAGCACAAACACGCATACTTTTTAATCTTTTTAATTCTATTTTATAATACAAAGTTGAGTTCACCCGAGCTACAAGAATGTCACTGCTGGTAATGATGTACGTTGTTATCTAATACGTGACAATCAATAAACTTGAAAACTTGACACTGGAAAACTTGAAACACACACACGATCATATACACACATGTATACACACACATACAAATACACACACATCACACGTAGATACAAACACACAGATGTACACACACACCACATGTATATAAACATTTGGGCAGGCACATACACACATACCCCCCCCCCAACTGTATGGTAACTGGTATGTTGATATTCTTGATGTGGGGTGTGATTGTGATTGTGACGTCTGGTGGTTTTTAATTTGGGTGTGTTCAGTATGTTAGAGAGTCATACAATATTGGTACAGCTACTGAAAAAATGGCTCAGGAAAATGTGAGTGGGTGTGCATGTGTGTGTTTGTGTGTGCACGGGTGTGTCTCTTTATGTATGTGGGTGGGTGTGTATGTGTGTGCGACTCAAGTGAGTCTGTGTTGTCATCTGGGATGCCAAATTAGCCATCATCAGAGGAGAGACTCAAAGTGACTTACAGGAAAGAATGTCTGTCCCACACTCCTAAACCACTCACAAGGGATGTGACCTAACAACCAGCTGGAGGCTGAAATGGAACTTGTCTAAAGCTCTTATTCACCGCAATGAGAAGCGTCTTATTTAGTTAACCACTATCTAGAGTAATAGCTTGATGTAGCTAATGGACTGGACTAACCAGTTCGTGGGCTTGGATGTAGAGTATGTGATAATGAGGGCAATAAGGAAGGTATCTCTGTCTATATTTATATTAAAGCCCACGGTGCAGGGTTTTTTTTCTATTCTGGCAATTTTCTAGTTGGTAATAAACATTTAAACAGCTATCCATTGTATTTATCCAATGTATTTGTATTTGAAATATATTAACGAAAAGTAGGTGATATGTTAGCCTTTGGCTTACAGGTCAGCGATGATTCTTATTTCTCCCACAATGCATTGTATGACATCACATGGGGGACTCCAGACGAAAGCCCACCTTGACACCATTGAGAGAGACGAGTAGTGAGAGAGTGACAGTGTCAGATATATAAGTAAATATATATAGAGATAGCCTAGATAGATAGATAGATTGAGAGATAGCATAGTGTAACGTAAACTCGTCTGCGTTGTGTCTCAATGAAATGCAGGAGACGTGGGGCCAGTTTGTCAGTTTATTAACCTGTGACAAAACACAATACGTTGGTTCCATAGCAAGGCGGCATGGATCAACACAGTATGCTAATATGAAAAGGAGATGAAATGTTAGCTATTCACACGTGTAATTATAAACTTGGATAAATAAATACTTTGATCGTTTTACACGGGATGATCAAGTCAGTACAGAAATTAACAAAGTCAGTAAAACGATCAGCCACATCAGCCCCATTTGGGTCTTCCTCACAAAACCGACCAATGCATACACTCAAAACACTCCTGTAAGTCCTCGCATGCCTCCTTAGACCATACACGCACTATACACTAGAATGACAATGACATTGGAGAATTCACGAGGGAGATATAGTAAGGTCTGCAACTCAATTCAATGTTTTGGTCACACACTCTCTGCTTTTCGGTGATGTGTCCAGGGTGACACCATTGTTTGTTCACATACAGGCAAACCCCCCCCCCGATTTCTTGCTTGAATTCACCAGGTCTCTGTCCTGTTCGATCACGATGAAGCCATCCATTTCTATGTATGCCATCGTAACGCGGTCCGTAAGCCACGGCTCTGTAAAACAGAGAAGGCTGCACTGTCGGTACAGTCGATCATACTTCACAAGCGCTGCAAGTTCATCAACTTTGTTGACTACGGAGCGCACGTTGCCCGTAATCACAGATGGTAGGACAGGTTTGTGCCTCCTGAGCCTGTTCCTCACCGTCGGCCTATTTTCCTTCGCTTTAACTCCAGAGGTAAATCCAAGCGTGGAAGGCCACAGTTTGCCATTGTATCTCAAATGCTGTAGAGTTCACCCATCGAATCGAAAGTGGTGTTTAACCTGCACCATGGCCTTTAATATCCAATTTGGTTATGTATTTGATTTTATTTGGCCTTTATATTCAGGTTAGTCTTATCAAAGCAAAGCCCTCCTTTCGCAGAGAGACCTGAACCTGAAGAGCATAGACTTTAGGGATGGGAATCAGTAGGGACCCTACAATACGGTTCTTAAGTGCAGATACAATTTGTATTCTTCTGTAAAATTGTGAAACAATATTAAAACAATATTAAAAAAATTGACATTTTATCTAGGGTGACCAGATTTCTCGAACCAAAAAAGCGGGACAATTTGCGCGTGACCATAATGCGCGTGCGCGCACACACGCACCCCATTACGTGAATGAATGCCGGACGTTGAAAATGGGAATAATCAAGACAGCCTTGTGACGGTGAACGTTCAAACCTGATACATGTTGTTGTAACACTGCATACAGACACAGTGTAACGCTGAGGACCGCAACGCGAGCGCAGATCGAATGTAGCGATACATTGTAACATTGACCGCAGAGCGCAGCCACGGCTCACTGACAGGCCGACAGCCTGCTCGCACACCCACGAAAACTGGCTGTAGTTCTTATCTATTCTTAACTTTATTGTGCTATTATAAGATAACTATGCTATGTAAACTATGCTGGCGCTGTGTCATACTGTCTTGTGAAAAGCGCGACACGCCTTGTCCTGAAGTGCCTTTGTCCGGACTCGGGACACGAGACTCAAAATCAGGACTGTCCTGTTCAACCCGGGACGTCTGGTTAATTGTATCTCTTGCGTGGTTAAACATTGGGCTTCCGCAGGTGCGTGTAGAAGCCCAAAAACTAAGCTGACCACCTTAAAAACTAAGGTGTCCACCTTAGTTTTTGACGTGTTTGAACAGAATGTTTCCACTAAGATCACATTGTTGTTTCTGGCTTCCTTTTTTTCTTCCTCAAAAAAATGACCTCCAGCCCACCTCATGAACCAATAAGCTAACACTAGCTATTAGCTAATACTAGCTGTGAGCTAACAGACTTTTGTATGCGTGATGTATGAAATGTGTGCGTGCCTGTGGCTGACGGCGGTGCCTCCCGGTCTGTATGTGTGTCCCCCCGACCCCTCTCATCAGGCGCGCGCCCCCAACTCAGTGGTGGTGGTGGTGGGCACCCACCTGGACCTGATCGACACCAAGTTCCGCACAGAGCGGATCGCCACGCTCCGGGCCTACATCCTGGCCCTCTGCCGCTCGCCCTCAGGGGCCCGCGCCACCGGCTACCCTGACGTCACCTGGAAACAGCTGCAGTGAGTGCGCGGCACACACGAGGCGCTACATGCTACATGCTACGTGCTACATGCTATGTGCTACGACGCGATACGCGCTTCACGCTAAGTGAGTCATGCTAGCCAGTACACTACAAGCCGGCACACAACTCTACACAATGCACACGACGCAGCACGCGCTACGTGCTTCGCTCTACACACTTCCTGCCACACACTAGACGACAATACTTCACACAGCTCAGGACTCACTACGCAGTCCAGACTGCACACACTCCACTGGGCCCCAGTGAAAGTCCCCTCTCATTGATATGTGAAGGAACACCTCAGAGTAGTGCTTGGCACCGCATCAGGTCCCCGGGTTGAAGCCGGCGTTTTACAATGCGTCCTGTTTTGTCAATGATGTTGTGGTCGTTTGTTTGGGTTTTACTTGAGTGGAAGTAGGGGTTACATGGGGCCTCGCGGCACTGTCACGTATGACGACATTAAACGCGAATGCACTATAATAAAATTATACAACTGAACCTTTCTCGAGGATATAACTTTGTAGCCAGAATCATAACACAAAGTGTGTGTGTGTGGGTGTGTACTTGTGTGTGTGCCTGTTTCTATGCGGTGTGTGTGTGTGTGTGTGTGTGTGTGTGTGTGTGCAGCGAGGTGTCCTGTAAGACCCTGGAGGGCGTGGAGGGCCTGCGCTCGTTGCTGTACCAGGTGGCCTGCTCCATGAAGGACCACACCACCTCCACCTCCAGGGGCCAGAGGCTGGTGGGCAGACTGGTAAGACTCTGCTGGATCCCATAGGTAGACCACCTACAAAGGGGGCTGTACATAGGCTGTAATGACTTCAATACAAACTACAAGGCCTCAAACCGGTACTTATATAATCCGAGGTGTGACGTGTTAAAGTCGATGTGAGCTGTGCCATCGAACGTTTTGGAAGTAAATGTTTCTATCTGGCGGTGCCTCCGACAATGTTTGTCTTCAGCCAGCAAACCGGATGAGACAGTGCTTTAGTTATTCCCGAAGGGAAATTTGGATAAGACTGAAGAAAGCACTGGACACTGATATGAGTTTAAAAAAGATTGAAAAAGCATCTTAAATAAATATAAACATAAAACATAAAATACATCTACATTTACATTTAGGGCATTTAGCAGACACTTTTATCCAAAGCGACTTACAAAAAGTAGATTTGTCAGAAGAAGGTGGAACATTTCATTGCTGCTAACACAGTAAGAAAGTCACCAGAACAAGTTTCAAGCATTTCATTTGCTAGGTTAACCATTGCTAGTGTACAATCTCTCAATACCTCATACTCTCAATATCTCAATATCACTGTACACAATATGAATAGGATCCATGTTTTACTCGGTATCAAGGCTGACCTACAGCAGCCTGCCATTCAGAACGCATAGTCTGAGTGGCGACCGCGCTCTGACCTCATTACGATGACCCCCCCCCCCCCTTCCCCCCCCCAGATCCCCAGGAGCTACCTGACCCTGCAGGAGGCGGTGCGGGCCGAGAGCAGGAGGCGGGACTCGGAGGACGAGGTGCAGTACCTCACGGCCGCCCAGCTGGACCACATCGTGGAGGACAACCCGGGAAGCGACATGAAAGACTACGAAGACCTGCAGTCTGGTACGCCATCGAACCCCATCCTACCGCCTGTAGCCTGCCCATCTGGCAGCAGGACGTGTTCATCAGCGTGCGTCATGGGAGCTTTGGTTGGCCACGCGCCACCGGTTTGAGAGGACACGGGAGAGCTGTAGCACAGTAGAACCATAAATCAACGTAAATACAGCACATCCTCGGCTAATGGGAGTTTGTTGTCTCCTATGATAAACACTCAGGCAGTTTCATCCACAACAATCTAAATGATGACACATAATCTTCCAATCAATTAGTCGACAATGAGCAGAGCGCCAATACTACCAACCTAGTAACTAACATTACAGGCATTCCAGTGTGATGTCGCGGTGTGCACAAGCCTGTTTACATCTGTTATTGCAGAGGGGTAGTGCAGTTGCGAGGGTGTTGACTCCCGTCTAGGTTCTGTATTTGATTGGATCGTGCCAAAGTGACAAGACGCCCAGTGTGTTGGCCTGTCGCAGAGTGCGCTCCCTGATCTTGTCTCGGTGAGATTGTGGCAGGGTAGTCTAGTCGCTAGGGGCTTTGACTCCCAGACAGAGTGTAATGGGTTAAGTCCCCAGTGTCTGCTGCATACCCTGCGGGGATCCTGCACCTTAGTAACCTGAATTCACTCAGGAGTCATGAATACAGTAAATGCCTTGTCCATATATACGTCTATGATTCAACACTCCAAGCAAGTAATCCATGAAGTTTGTGTCCATTTCTGCAACCCTTTCATAAAAGCAGGCAAAACAATGCCGGAAGTCATTTCTCCATGTGTTTGTCATTGTGGGATATTCATGTGTCCTGTGTTTGCCTGTGGACAGCCATCAAGTTCCTGATCGAGACCGGCACGCTGCTGCACTTCCCGGACACCAGCCACGGCCTGTGTACGCTCTACTTCCTGTGCCCCGTGTGGCTGTCGGAGTGCCTGGAGAGGATTATCCACCTCAAGGCGTCCCGCTTGGTGGCGAAGGATGGCGTGATCTGTGCCGAATACCTCCGGGTAACACAAGCCCTCACTGCTCAGCGGGGGGGGGGGTCACGTGAACTGGCCGTGCTTTGTTGGCAGCGTCTCGTCGCTTTTGTCTTTGTGTTTACTGAAACGCTTTTGTGTTTTTGTGTTTTTTTTGCAGATGCTGCTTGTGGGAACAGGTTTCACTGAGCAGACTGAAGAGCAGTATTTCCAGTTTCTGTCCAAGTTTGAGATCGCTCTGCCTGTGGCCAGCAACAGGTGCTGGGTTACAAAGTGACCACTTTCCTTCACCCTTGGCTCCTAACTTTTTCCACAATTACAGGCCTTTAGCTTTGATCAAGCCGTGTGTTCTCTGGGACGAACAGACATGCGTACAAAGTGGTTCATTACCGTTTCTTCTCTTATCTCTTAACTGTCGTTAAGCTCTTTATGACTTCTGTTCTTGAAAGCTGCCATATAAACACGTTTGATTTATTCATCCATCTACTTAGTGGCCTTTACACGTTCCATTGTTTGTCCTGCTTTCAACCGTGCCACGCTATCTGTTCCACAAGCACTCACTCATCCCTTCCTCCTCCTCCTTCGACCCCCCCCCCCCCCCACCACCACCTCCCACCGCCCGCCCCACACCATCACAGCTATCTCCTGCCCCACCTCCTGCCCTCCAAGCCGTCGGTGGACGTCCACGGCCTGCGCCAGCAGACCGCCAACACGCTGCAGCGGCTCTTCAAGATGAGCTTCGTCCCGGCCGGCTTCTGGCAGCGCTTCATCGCCCGCATGCTCATCAGCCTGACGGAGATGGACCTGAAGGTGGTGCACTGCTCCACGCTCGCCTCCGTTCCTCCAGCAAAGGGCCGGACCGCGCTGCAGCGTGTGAAACGTCTCCTCTTCTCCTCTTTGACGTCGTGCACGTCTGTGTGTTTCTGTTCCCCTCCGCTGTGGTGGTGGTGGTGGTGGTGGTGGTGGCGTGGTGGCGTCATTGAAGGCGAAGCAGTGGGGACTGAAGGGCCAGTGCAGCAGGAACTCGGTGGTTTACAGCTTCGCCGGCGGCCAGCAGAGGAACCGTTGCAGCACCTTCCGCGTGCGTCGCAGTCAGACCATCTACTGGAAGGAAGGGCTGCTGGTCACCTTCAGCGGGGGGTACCTCAGGTAGGCAGCGGGGGATGTGGATGGTTTGTGAACCAGACACCTCTGAGCTCCGCTGCAGCAGTCATGCTGAACTCTTCTTAAGTCTCTGCATGTTGCCATTGTACCTTGTATTGTCCTGATGCGTGCTAAGCTAGAGAAGCAGCTTTAAAGCGTCTTGTCAAAGCAGCTTTGCACTGAGGATACATCATGGAGTGCTTTGGGTAACTGTTCGGCAACTTCATTAGACACTCATGAAGGAAGCCTGAGGGTTGTGAACGGCCCGGATAATGAACAGTGGACATTGCAACATTTAATCATTGTTATTCGCGCTCTCATACTGCATCTTTGCCGCCTGTTGGACCACAAACTACTACTTTTCCTCTCCACGAGGGCATAGCGGACGAGCAGTAAGAAGTAGGGCATAGGAAATGGGTTTTGGATTGCCCCTTTGCACCTCATTTAACCCTGACCCCGACCCTGACCCTAAGCCATCCTCTGGTGCCCCAGTGTGGAGTCGTCTGACGTCAACTGGAAGAGGAAGAAGAGTGGCGGCATCCAGATCATCTGCCAATCAGAGACCAGAGACTTCTCCGCCATGGCCTTCATCACGGACCACGTGAACTCCCTCATCGAACAGTGGTTTCCTGGTCAGTGTCTTCTGCTTCACAGGCCATGTGAATATATTTATTTCATTTGCATTACCTGTCTTGGCTTATTCTCCTATTAGCTTAGCTTGTTTTTTTCATTATCAATAATGAAACAAACATTGTATTGTTGTGTATGGTTGGGTGGCCATGACCTTCAAGATAATGCCAGTGCCCAAAAAGAAGCTTTATTCACGATGATACTTAATGTGTGTGTGCATGTGCGCGCAGCTCTGACGGCCAGCGAGAGCGACGGCAGCGTGCTCATCGAGCAGTACGCCCCCTGCCCGCTCTGCGCCTCCCTGGGCAAGCAGCAGCAGCAGGAGAGCCACCTCCTGGCCCGCGGACCCCCGCCGCCGGGGCCGGCCCGGGCGGCCGAGGGGCAGCCCCCCGGGGCGGTGCACTACTTCAGCATGGAGGAGTGCGTCCTGGCCGCCATGGAGGGCGAGCTCATCGCGTGTCCGCAGCACCCGGAGCAGCCGGTGGCCCTGCAGGAGCTGGTGCCCGAGCTGTTCATGACCGACTTCCCCTCCAGGTACCGGGGGGCGGGCTGGGGTGTGGCGTGGGCTCAGGCGCCTGAAGCATATGCTGCGCTGTTGAAACTACACATTGTTGACCGGCGTACATAAGCGCTCAGGGTGGGCCGAGGGGACTGAAGTGTCCGGCGTGTGTGTGCGTGGCGGGGGGGGGGGGGGGGGGGGGGGGTGCACATGTGGGTCCAGATGTGCCATCGGCAATGTGCTACCGTGCCGGGTTGGCTGAAGAGCAGGGCCTGCTGGCATGGGTTCTCCCACCAGGCATACATGGCAGCATGGCACCACACCGCTGTCCAGAATACCACTGCAAAGAACTCGCCATGCACGCGCCACCGTGGCCCCTGGACGGGGAACCAACATACCACGCTGGCTGCACACACCCGTCGGCCCGTTTGGCGTCGTGCGGCGCCCGTTCCCAGAATGATAGCCAGGCAGCGCGATGCTAGGGCTGAAGGCGCGTACAGGCAGCTCACTGCACACACACACACACACACACACACAGACACACAAGGCGGGGCCGGGATTCGACGAGCATTCCCCTGGCGGTATGAACATGCGGCGTCCGCGGCCCGGCTGATGAGTTACTGAGGTTGAAACGCCAATTAGGGCCAGACGGAGTGCTGTGAACGGGCGGTGAGCGCTCTGCAGCCCTCGCAGTCATTACCCCCGTGCCCCGGGACCCCCGGCCCGCGCCCACTGGGCCCTCCTGAGTGTTTTAAAGGGTGTGTTTTGCAGGGGAGCCCTGCTCTCTGACCCTTGACCCCTGCCCTCTGACCCTTCACCCCTGCTCTCTGACTCTTTCACCCCGAACACTTGGCCTCCACCCCACGTGCTCAACTTTGGAAGTGACTCTTCTTCTTGGCTTCTTCTTCTATGTCTCTCCCAATTGTACTGTCCGTCACTATTCTTTTGGTTGGTTCTCTCTCTCTCTCTCTCTCTCTCTCTCTCTCTCTCTCTCGCTCTCTCGCTCTCTCTCTCTCTCTCTCTCTCACTCCCTTGTGCTCTCTGTCTTTCTTTCCCTCCCTGTCTCATGCCTTATCTCTCTCTTCATGTATCTATCTTGCTCACTCTCTCTCTCTAGCTCCATCTCTCTCTCTCTCTCCCCTCTCTCTCTCTCTCCTATTCTCTAGTTTTTCTCTGCATCTCTATCTAATGCTAATGTCCCTCCTTGCTAAGCTCATTTGCACAAGCTTGCTGTTTGTGTGTGTGTGTGTGTGTGTGTGTGTCTGTGTGTGTGTGTGTGTGTGTGTGTGTCTGTGTGTCTGTGTGTCTGTGTCTCTGTGTCTGTAGGTGGGTGGTTGTGTGTATCCACCAGTGTGTGTGTGTGTGTGTGTGGGAAAAATCCGAGCACTTCCGCCACTATAATGATACTGCTTGGTTTGGGACAACAGGCTCCATGTTTTGTCTCCGTCTCAGCCCCGCAGATTCCACAGGAGTGGCTCTGACAGGTTACAAATGGCGCGTGCAGTGGGAAGACGTACAAACACCTCCACACACATCCACACACACACACACACACACACACACACACACACACATACAGAATGACAATCAGCACCGGGCCTCCGGGGGCTTGGCTGTATAATGAGTTTCAGTTGATTTCTTGCCAGTGACAGCAACTCCTGATGTATTGTCGAGGCCACAAGGGTATCCTGGTACCACCCCCCACACTTACACACTGACGCACACACACACCACCAGACCCATGCACAGGCACCTAGTGACTCACTCCTCGCTCTCCCCCTCCTTGTCTCACATGCGTACACAAGCCCATTCAGCCGGCCAAGGACACGGTGGTGGGTGGGGGGTAGGGGGCTGAAAAACAAAGAAAAACTGGCTGTTAAAATGATTTTAGGGAGGTCTGCCAAATCTGTACACAAACTAGCAAAATGTGGTACTTCAGCTTTCGAAAAAAAATCAGGGAGGGTAAATGTGAACCTCCCCGAAGCAGTCTTTCATCAGTCAACACTGAGACCTTTCAGGTTTACACATCTACGCCCTCCTACGCACACTCTCACGTCCAGTCACACACATCCATTGGCAGCTACACACATCCATTCGCACACACACACATTAACATATGCACGCACACACATTAACATATGCACGCACACACGTCCACTCACTCATTCACACAGACAGCAAAGACGTATTCTTCAGTCGTTTTTTTTTTCCTCCTCCCTAAACACCCGACCCCCTACAACATAACACGACTCCAGACAGACGGAACGGAGGAACGTTTGTTACCGTGACAACGCCGGCCCCGGCGCCACGCCGACGGTCATCCGTCAACCGCGGCTACATTCAAGCCGGCGTCCACGTTCGCCTTTAGTTGCGTTATTGTTTCACGGCCCCGCGGTTGATTTCCGGCGGTTGGCCTCTGCTACCGCAATCACACGCTACCCTGAAGGTCTGCCTGGGGAGGATACGGCCTGAGTGATGGAGAGAGAGCCCCCCCCCTGCTGTGTCAGGAGCTTCAGTCACGCTCCAGGGGTGGGGGGGGGGGGGGGGGGGGTGGGAGAGCGGCCGTCCGCCAGAGAGGACGACCCGTCAGGCTGTCATGGAGGCCAAGGTCTGGGAGCGGGACGCACACCGAGCGCTGTGTTTGGCGTCAGGTGGACGGATGGCCACACTGCCGATGGAGACTGTGTGTGTGTGTGTGTGTGTGTGTGTGTGTGTGTGTGTGTGTGTGTGTGTGTGTGTGTGTGTGCGTGTGTCACGTCAGCGCAAAACACACTGCTGAGAGACTGGGGGGGGGGGGGGGAAAGGAAACTGGACACCCGTAAGACAAAGTGGCCTTTTAGAGCTTCAACTGTAAGCGCTATCGGTCCGGCTTACCATGTGAGCCTAACACCCTCCCCCCCCCCCCCCCTCAAAACCAACTCCATTGTATTGCCGTTGTATTCCCAAAGCACGCATCGGTCTGGACCTTTGGCTTCAAGCAGCTCCAAGCGGCGCCTCTCTGCGCTAACGCTAACGCGCGGCTCTGCGTCTCTCGCCAGGCTGTTCCTGGAGAAGGAGCAGCTGGAGTGCAGTGAGGAGGAGCAGAGCATCCTGGGCCAGGGGGGCAGCGGCACCGTGGTCTACCGGGCCCGCTACCGCGGCCAGCCGGTCGCCGTCAAGCGCTTCCACTTCAAGAAGTGCCGACAGACCGTCCGCAGCGACACAGGTAATGCAGCACACTCGCCACACACACACGCACACACACACACGTACACACACACACGCACACACACACACGTACACACACACACGCGCACATACAAGCTGTGGGTGTGTGAGTAATGCATGATTGTTCCCAGAAAGTGGCATGACTGCGGGTGCAAGGGAAATCCAAATGTCATGGAGCTGCTGATGCGGAAGGAGGTGTGGCCAAGGGGTCACGAACAAGGTGTTGGCCCCCCTAGGTTACCTGTAGTCATTGTTTGATTATTTGTGATTATTTTGTCTGATCGACAGATTGTGAAGGAAGTCTCGGGCACACCTTTTTCAGGGAATGTGAGTTGTGTTTACCAGATAGTTGTCTTCAACTCTGCTTTCAGCCCAGGTACCCTTCATAAGGCAGTTTACTTCGAAGCAGCAATATTTTATATGGGATTCCGCGTCCAATGCGGCGCCATATGCTACCAAATGCCCTACTTGATTATGTGCGGCGAAGCCCAAATATGTGGAATGCTGTTGCTATTTACGGTTCTTGTGACTATTATTTTTGTTGGTTGGCTCCTGAAATGTAACTTTAATCTATTTGCTTCTCCTTGGGATAGAAGCAATGAGAAGCATCTCTGTGACCTCTCTCTCTCTCTCTCTCTCTCTCTCTCTCTCTCTCTCTCTCTCTCTCTCTCTCTCTCTCTCTCTCTCTCTCTCTCTCTCTCTCTCTCTCTCTCTCTCTCTCTCTCTCTCTCTCTCTCTCTCTCTCTCTCTCTCTCTCCTCCCTGCTCTGCCTCATATCTCCATGACCTAGCAATCCTTTCAGATTTTTCACAACTGCCTGAGTTTCAAATGCTACTTTCCTTTTGGCCACAAAAGGGAAGGTTCCTTTTCCATTACCTCCTGTCCTCTGGGGTCGTAATGCTGCTTGTGGGTCTTTTACTGAATCACCCATTGAGCGTTTAACGCGGTGTTATCGGGAAGAGTTGCTCATGAACGAATTTCCCTTGCTGAGGCCAAATGGGTTCCGTCTGTGAGTTTTCACCCCGTGGTAGACGTCACTTCCGCCGCTGTCATCGGACATGGAAAGCGGTAGAAGGCTAGGTTGCTCACTGAGGCCATCTAAACCCACTAGTGGCCCACCAAACCCCCTCAGGCCTGGGGGGCAGCCCTCCTCCAGGTGACTCCGCCCTCCAGAGCCCAGCCAAGTCCCAAACCCAGTGATGTGCTCCCTGATCTCCAACACCACTGTGTTCCCGGGTGTTGGGTCCAGAGCAGGGTTCCCCAATTAGTTCTCACTGAGGGCCAAATGACGTCAAGGTCGGCCAAGTCCAGGGCCAAATTGTCTGGGTTTTTCTTTTCATCGGACCGGTGAACATTGTTTAATGTGCAGATGTTATTGTTGCTGCTGCTTAATAGCAGTAGTATTATTGTTATGATTAGTAGTACAAGTGGTAGTTGGTTGTAGTCGCAGATACTTCACTTCATGGCAGGTTATGACATAGTGTCACAAAGTCGGACGGGCCTGGTGGGGGTGGCTGTGTGGCACCCCCACCAGAGGCTGTGTGGCCACCAGGTTGTGTGGCCACCAGGTGCTGTGTGGCCACCAGGCTGTGTGGCAGCCCCACCAGAGGCTGTGTGGCCATCAGACCAAGACCAACAAGTTCTTCTATGTGAGTGCAACGTGTAATGACCGCTTGATGATACTGGGTGCCAACTGGAAAATCAATCAGCGGGGAACACACCCACACATTAGATAGCCACAATAGACGCCAATTAGCTAATCACTCATCCTTTTATGACATACTATTTGAATTGTTTAAGCTCCACCTGTACATTTCTATCCGAGTACTAACCAGACACGCCCCTGTTTCAGAGATCAGGCAAAATCCTGTTTGAGAGCCTCACAGATCATCTCAGGTCTCAGGGGAGACGGCTGAAGGTGAACAATGATCCTAAAAGTCCCCCCCCCCCCCCCCCCCGACCCACTCCCCAGACACCATGCTCTGCCACCTGCGCTCAGTGGACGCCTGCCGCAGCTTCTCCGAGTTCCGGCAGGAGGCCAGCATGCTGCACTCGCTGCATCACCCGTGCATCGTGGCCCTGGTGGGCATCAGCATCCACCCGCTGTGCTTCGCCCTGCAGCTGGCCCCGCTGGGCAGCCTCAACACCGTGCTGGAGGAGAGCTGCAAGGACCGAGGTCGGTCCCCCTCCTCCTCCACCTGCTCCTCGCTGCCAGGGCCTTGTGTCATCTCACAGAGGGAGGGGGAGAGGGAGAGAGAGAGAGGGGAGAGAGAGAGAGAGAGAGAGAGAGAGAGAGAGAGAGAGAGAGAGAGAGAGAGAGAGAGAGAGAGAGAGAGAGATATGAGAAGACATCTCAAGTAGAACACACTCACAGATACTAGATAGAGAGAGAGAGAGACTTCCGCTGCATGCTTGACAGCGAGCGAAGCGATGTGTTTTAGTGACGTGGGTCTAGTGGCGAGAGAGAGAGAGGGAGGCACAAAGGATCCCCGCCTCTGTTACGTTTTGGATAGTGCTTTTTGAAGCACTATCCAAATTGCTTCACAAAGCAATTTTGACATAGGAGGGGGTGATTGGATCATTATGTTCTTTGTGGGTGGTAGGGGACAGGCAGAAGCATCTCACAGATTCACACTCTTTTTAGTGGGTGGTTGGCGGTGAGAGGAAGCGTGGTGATTGGTTAATTGAATTAATTGGACTTGTATTTTTGTATAGCTATAAATAAATATTTTAGTATAGCTACAACTAAATACCATTGGTTAGTGGGTGGAGGAAAAAGTTGACTGAATATGGAATTTTTCATCTAAAATGTCTTTGAATATACAGTATTTATTTTATATAAACATTGTGAGTTTAACTAGCAAGCTCTTCTTCTTTCACCCCTGCATCTGAATTCTTCTCTCACACACACGTAGGGTCCAGGTACATGCCTCTGGGTCACATGCTCACCTTCCGGATAGCCTATCAGATCGCGGCAGGCCTGGCGTACCTGCACAGGAAGAACATCATCTTCTGCGACCTCAAGTCGGACAACATCC
The DNA here is from genome assembly GCA_036785325.1 of Urophycis tenuis. NCBI lineage: Eukaryota > Metazoa > Chordata > Actinopteri > Gadiformes > Phycidae > Urophycis > Urophycis tenuis. The sequence continues at coordinate 13,368,954 of JAXIVH010000005.1, read as the reverse complement.
TGGTCTGGTCCCTGGAGGTGGGTCTCCCAGGCAAGGAGCAAACACATCTGGGAAGGTCACCCTACCACACGGCCCTGTTCACCTTTGGATGCCCTTGTTTTTTGTGTCACTCTCCCAGGTGAGGGACCCGATCAACATCAAGCTGTCCGACTACGGCATCTCCCGCCAGTCCTTCCATGAGGGGGCCCTGGGTGTGGAGGGGACCCCCGGCTACCAGGCCCCCGAGATCCGCCCGGGCATCGTGTACGACGAGAAGGTGCGCTTGTTTTTCACCTCCCGTTTGGCTTGACCGCAAACGAACCGGCTTATATGATAATGCAATATTGGAACTCAGAGAATATCTGTGTGTGTGTGTGTGTGTGTGTGTGTGTGTGTGACTGTTTGTGACTGTGTGCGGGACTCTGTGTGTGTGTGTGTGTGTGTGTGTGTGTGTGTGTGTGTGTGTGTGTGTGTGTGTGTGTGTGTGAGCGTGTGCATGAGTGTGTGCGTGTGTGTGTGTGTGTGTGTGTGTGTGTGTGTGTGTGTGTGTGTGTGTGTGTGTGTGTGTGTGTGTGTGTGTGTGTGTGTGTGTGTGTGTGTGCGTGCGTGCGTGCGTGCGTGCGTGCGTGCGTGCGTGTGTGTGACTGTGTGTATGTGTGTGCGTGGACTAAGCCGAATTGGATTGTGCTTCATTAGTCCCCGTCCAGAAATTGCATTATTGTGTCCTCTGAGAGAGGCTTGGTATTTTATTGGCTTGTGTATTGCAAAAACATAATGAAAAATGGCCAAACGCATAATCTCAACGAATGAATAACGTCAAAGTACATATGCTTAGTGGCATTGACTGAGCCGATGACCTTTCTACTAATCTGCTACAGGGACTGGGGCCGAGTGGCTCTGGTAAACACCTATAGTTTATTTAACATGGGGCAGGATGTATACACGGGGAAACACAGCGGTCCGATCCCTGTGGTCTCACTGCGGCCCCCTTTCTTCTAGCCCAGTGTAAACACTATCATGGCAGCTAGTAGTTGGGTTATTATTGTGCATAGGAATTCACAATCTAGACATCGCTTTTCATCATATTGTTCTTCTTCACACCAAATTTCCTTGTAATTAATGGAGGCTAAAACGCCTGAACCTCTAGATTTCATTCAAACTGTATTACAAAGGTCTGCTTCTGTATAGCTGTGCTATGTTGTTTTAATTTTTGTGAACATTTTTTAGATATTTGCGATTAGAAATGCAAAAAACTCCCATAGACAACATTGAGCCTAGCTTTCCATTGCTACGTTTGACTCCGCTTATATCTTTCTGGCGGTCAGCTGGGCTGGGCGAGTTCAGTGGGTCAGATGCACAAGTAATTCCTCACAAAGATTTTCTAGTTCTGCTTGTTCTTCATGGACGTGAAGAACGTGAAGAACGTTGTCAGGGTGTGGAGAGTATGATAAAGGGGGAACTATGTAGAAACCCTGCTCGCGTTTCGAACCCATGCTGTCACCTATTTCTTGGCACGATGTTGATCTACTTCTTGGCACGATATTGATCTTGATTGGAGCTCATCGCATTCCAGACGCATTCCCGTCTCAAAGACACGCGGGATCCGGTCCATTCGGTTCACCTTGACGTGCTCCCCTCTCCCCCCTTCATGAAGGTGGACATGTTCTCCTACGGCATGGTGCTGTACGAGCTGCTGTCGGGATGCAGGCCGGCGCTGGGCCAGCACCAGCTGCAGATCGCCAAGAAGCTCTCCAAGGGCATCCGCCCTGCGCTGGGCAGCCCCACAGAGGTGCAGTTCCACTGCCTCCAGAGCCTGATGGTCCAGTGCTGGGACACCAAGCCAGAGAAGGTTAGTCAGCCGGTTGGACCGGGTGTTCTTATTCTGGTGCCAGCAAGCGGCGATGTCGCTGCCAGGTGCTGTCGTCAGTGACACAAGTTCTGCCAACAACCTTTTGTATTTGTGTGTGTGTGTGTGTGTGTGTGTGTGTGTGTGTGTGTGTGTGTGTGTGTGTGTCTGGGACGCCGGAAATAGGGAGGCCAGGGGGCCGTTGGCCCCTCCACATTTCCCTCCTTCTCCCCCATGTTTTCAAGCCACAAATCACAGTACCTCTATTGACCCTATTTTGCAATACTTATGGTAAAAGATGCATCAATCATTCCGGCCACTCCAGGACTTACGGTAAAATATCGTGCCCACACCACTGCTCTCAGGTCAACGCCACTTCACTGTTTAAGTGAGCAAGGCAAAAACAATAAGGCAGATGGCCAGAAGTCAAACTCAAAAGTTTGACTTTCTTTAGATGCCATATTTGCATTTAGCACACTGTAGGCCTACGCCGGGCAGATAAAGACAAGGCGAGACGAACCTTACAGTATTTTGTACCGTTGTGTGAAAATCTTAGCCTATTAACTTTAGCCTCACTGTCTTCCCTTGTGGGCTACGGTCATAGCCTCTGCCTTTCCCTCAGTGAAATGTTTGGGAAATAATTTGCCTTTTAAATTAATTTATTCTTCATATTCTCTCTCTCTCTCTCGCAAATCCCTGCCTTGATGGAAGTAGCCTGATGAATATATAAATACATACGGAATTCAGATGACAAGAGATTGGCGTTCCTTGTTGATTCACAAGCTGAGAAAACACCGAGAGCCCGTGGTCAACGGAGGTGGATGTCTTTATCAACCGACCGCAGCGCAGCCGCTTCCCTCAGCCTGAGATCCACACTCTTA